>JAVQJF010073695.1:0-20188 GCA_036023855.1 Gadopsis marmoratus
AAAGTATTTTTCCATTTTTTTTTTTGTTGATTTAACTCAAAATGAAGCTTTTGGGCACTTTTCCGTGACCCCCCCCCCCCCAAAAAAACCATCCACCCAAAAAACCCTCCACCCACTCCATATATATATTTACACACACACACTTGATCATCCGCTCTGGCACAAATCACCTTTTCCAAAGAGAGTGCCTCCTCCCTTGTGCAGCTTTAACTTCAATGGGGTTAGCAACACAATTACCTCACCGTCCCTTGAAATATAATCTGGGAATGTAAAGAAAAATGAGGAGAGAGGGGAGGGTGGTGGTGGTGGTGGTGGAGGGGAGCGAGCAGAAATGAGGGCAGGTGTAAGGGAGATAAGGAACGTTAGCTGTGCTCATAAGATGATGATTCAGAAAAGGAACGGTGGGGAACAGAGTTCAAATGGGCTGAGCTTTCAAACGGCGCCTTAATCATTCCCACCATGTATAGCCTCTTATGGTTTGCCAAAACCTCTGCAGGAGGAAAGGATGATTCCCGCATATAAAACTGGGAAATGGAGATCAGAACGGTCATATCCCTGCAGGAGGACATCATGCAGACGCGACTGCGCAACGTGAAAACATTAAACTGTGCATGGCGATACATGCGCAGTACTGTATGTATGCAGGAGCAGCCTATGTTGTCAATAAAATAATCATTAAAGAAGCAAAGTCATGCACGAGTAAGATCCTGATGTCAGCTATTGGAAAGAATGAATCCAATTTGTCTGAAACCACTGAGGCTGTCCTCCCAAGGCTTTTATGTCATATTAGAGTTCATAACTCCAGAGCTTTTTAAAGCTAAAACTGCACGAGATGACGCAATGAAAGGTTTAGCAAATCTGTCTTGGTTGATTTCCTGTTTTATTTTGGTGGTCTATCCTCGTGTGTGTGTGTGTTCTAGTTTTACTTCCTGTCTTTGTTCTTTTAGATTCGCCTGTGTTTCAGCGTCCACCTGCCCGGTTCCATATGTACCGGTTCCTTTCCTTTTGTCCATTGTTGGTTCATTCTGTTACGTCACGGCTTGCTGCTGCCTGCCGTGTGTTTGGTTTCCCCCCCGTGGATGTTCCTCGTGCTTTTGTCTCTGGACTTTGGACTGTCTGTCGATATTTAGCTGCAGTTTCCGTGAATGTAAAATGCATTACTCTGCTCACTCCGAGACGTTTCCAGCGTCTTTTTACCTGGATATACTTTCTCTATTCCTACAGAGAGCAGCAAGACAGACATTTGAAGCATCTCTATTCTTTATTAATCAGCCAGAGCTCTGCCTCCTATGCTTTCTTGTTTTGTGTTGTTTTTGAGAAATGGTGTTTACAAAGAAGTAGCAGGAACAAGCAGTGAAAGTTGAGCCTAATACAATTCTGACCTGCGAGCTGAAGAACTCTTCGCCTGAAGTTAAGCGGGGAAAGTATTCTCTGCCTCGTGTTTGGTATCTCCAGTTCATCACCTCTCTCGCTCTCGCTCTCGACAGTATTTCTCTCGAGCTGCAAAACCTTGCTGCTCTGCGTTTTCTTTCCAACAATCGTTCTTATCTGCCGTGAGACCGTCACCCACTTTTGCATGTCTCACGAGTATTTCAGGTTTCACGCTGCATGTACAGGACTTTATACGTGTTTGTCCTGACTTCAAATAACCTTAAGATATTAGCAACTTGGCAAGCCTGAGGATGGCACACCTGAAGCCGATGTTCACATCTTAAAGCGGGCCACCGGATTAAAACCAGCGACTTTATTTACGTCAATAATAAATGAAGAGCGGCGATGGGAATGCTGCACAGCGTGTCCCACTCGACGTCGTAGTAAGAATAATTTTCCATGGCTTTATGCTAAACCAGTCGCAGGTGACGCGTTGCAATCCCCCTCCGCTAACGTCTGCCGACACTGTTTCAGAGTGACTCACACAGCTGGAGACTAAAAATAGCCGCCGAGTCTCCCTCCTTGGCTCACAATCTCTCCCTCTTATCTCTGTACCCCCTCTCCACTTCTGTACCTCTACCTGCTCTCCCTCTCCATTTTCCACGCAAATATCCCAAACTGGTGAATTAGAGTATGAATCATCAGTGTCCTCTGGAAAAACAAAAACACAACCACCCCCCCGCGGGCGGGGGGGGGGGGGCGCCCCAGATGATGGAGCACAGCTGGGAAATGATGAACTCAGAATATAGGTCATAGCGAGATGTTATCAAAGCTTAAGTCAGACGAAGGGAGATGATCTGGCTTCGTTCCATATTTATTATTATGCAGACGTAACCTAGTTTCCCTCCCCGCCCGTGCCATGATACGACGCATTAATTTAAGTCAAAATAATCCAAATGAAAATTGTTTAGAAAAATTCCATACTGTAAAAAAAAAAAAAAACCACTCCCCTAAGTGCTCTGTGATTTTATTCAGTTTTTTTGACTCAAGCGCCTCGTTTTCTGCATTCATTCGCTTGCACAGATTTTCACTTGGGAGCTGCGGAGTACAACTGCAGGCTCGTACGGATGGTCACCGAGCTGTTCCACCGGAGAAGCTGGTGTTAAGGGCTCGACCCGAAAGCGCCTTGGCAGCAGTTGCTAATGCAGGACATATTTTTCCTTCCTCAAGACTTTATATCAATTCACCACGCTGATTAAAATATTATCAGCCAGGTAGCGTGTCCCATCTGTGTCGCTGAGCAAAACTAAGATAGTATGTAAAACCTGTAATTAAGCCGTATTTAATTAGGTTCTTTACTCAAAGGCCTTTTGGTGTGTGTGTGTGTGTGTGTGTGTGTGTGTGTGGAAGGTGGCAGTGGGAACCGTGATGGGTTCAACCATGTGTTGGAGACAGAGAACCAATTAGACAAGGGTGGTAGTAGGTCATCACGAGGGGTCTAATTTGTGACTATAAAGCAAATAAAACCCAGAATATTCTCAGTTTACAGCAGGCATGTGTCAGAGCCCAACCAGCACAGAGTGTTTGAGGCTGATGCCATTTAGATATTTTAGAGGCATTGAAATCGGCAATAATACATGGACCAATATTATCGAATGGCCCCTCTTTTACATGAACATATAGCTTACAGAAATAAATTTGATATGGATTAGAATTATAGCCAAGATGTGAAGTAAGCAGGACATTTGTAACAGAAACACAAACTGCATAAGTGTCATTTCACAGTTTTGTCAGTGATGGACAAACAGTCTAAACTACCAAAGATAAGATATCTTTAAGATCTGATATACCTGGAATAGGCTAACAACACGGCTGTATTATTCCTAAGAGGGAAACGGCAGCACCTACTCTTATCTGCCGCTGTACCTAATATGTCATTAGTACATGATTCATTCAGAAACAGTACGCTGTGTTACTAAATGTTGCCATTTACTTTTTTCCAAATTTAAGTATAACAAATACCATTTCCAGCTTCAGCATCGATACTATGAACATGATGTATCTATAACCTTCCAGCCCCGAGCCAGTTCCTTGAGCACTGTGCCTGCTCTGTACATGTTGCACCTGACGTTTCAGTAATGCCTGCAGGTGGTTTGGGATCTGCCATGTATTCCATCATTTAACAGCAGTTCTGCTGTATAACCAGCAGCCCTCTTGCACATCCTCGCCAACTAACTTCCCCCCCCCACAAACTCCTGGCGAAGAACATTTCTTCATTAATAAAACTAACAGCTCGGTAATAGACTTTCATCAGGGTATCCAAGTACGCTGCATTCTCTCAAACATTACCAAGTGGTGCTTGGCAAGAACAGCGAGTGGGAATTTCGTCCAGTGAACCTTGTTTACTTTAATGGGTTTGATACTAGCGGTGTTAATTTCGAGAGCTATAGCTGCTAATAACAGGCACCGTTCCATATGACTCAACGCTGGCACCTGTACTGCTTGTGTGGTAACAGAGAGACTGCACCCTCATATTAAACCCACCCGCTCTGCCTCTCATCTGAAGCAGATTGCAGTCCCTAATCACTCAAAGAGCAGCTTAACACCCTGTTTTTAGCCTGAACATGCCAAGTTTACACATTTACAAAATGCATTCCACCGCTGCCACTTCCGTGTCTCCAGTGTTCCTCGCTGTCTCCCGCCGCCCAGCTGACACGTTTCAGACGTCTCGATGCCCAGTTCCAACGTCTGACGGCCGTTGAGCCGTAGTTGGGATGTGTAACTCTCTTTTTAACGTGTATAGCCGCAGAAATGAGTAACGGGAAGCCAAACAAAATGTTAAAAAGTGTGCTGGGAACGCAGCTCCGAATTAGTCCAAAGACCAAAAATAGCTGCTTCCTGGAAACAAAGTGCCGTATCAGCGTTATAATCAATGAGTTGCAGTGGCGCTTGCTCCGTTCTGATGCACGTGTGCTTTGTATGCATCATCCCTCCTCTTCTGCAGCGCTCTGTAGCTTGTTGCTGCTAAATAATCAAGTATTTGTTTTGTGTCTTTAGTATATCCTGTTTTTTTCTTCTTCTTCTCTTAATCAGATTTATTTTAATCATCAGGCGGCGCCGATTTGCAGCCATGTAAAATGTTTTACTCTCTACTTACTTACTATATTTCGGCATCACTGAATTTTCTTTCCTGAGCTTGTTAATAGCTCCACCCTTGAGAAATTTCCACCACCGTGTGCATTAGGCTCTCCTTCACTCGCAAAATACGATTAGTAGGCAGTCCCAGTCGCTGACTGCGTAATTACAGTAGCTGCTGCCTTTAGTAAATCAGACATTAATTTCACACAGATTGCAAGTGCACATTGCATGAAAGGCACTGTGAAAAATCCACTGCATCTCGTGCGCATACAATCCTGGTCCTGAGTGACATTATTACAATATGATGATTACTTTTATTAATGTTTGTGTGACTGCTGTAAGGTGGCGTTTGCTGTTTTATGAGATTCAGCAAATGTGAAGCTGTATTGTTGTTTACCATTTGTTAAGCTAACGGGCGTGAAGGTCGGGGTGGTAACGTCGCCGAGTTTCTTTCAAAGTAATACACAGGAATACGAGGGACGCGGACAACGTTGGCTAACTACTTCCCTTTTGTTGGTGTAGCAATCAATAAAGCATGGCCAGCACTGCTGTGGGAATTATCAGCAGGCTGGAATACATCTTTGACCAATCGGACGGCTTGGATGACAGTACCCGCTGCGTAAATTATCGAAAGGCCTAGAGACGGCTGAGTCCGGCACCATATGCTAGATAGATGGATGTGTGTGGCAGATATGTGTGGGAATTCTCACCGCCTGCACCTCATGTCTAAACCCCGACTGCCTCGCAGGATACGCCGTCTGTTCTTCGCCGAGGTACAGACTCCGAGCCCCTTCCAATCCATTTTTGATGGCTGCTGCGCCTGTCAGTCATCTGATTTAGGGGGAAACCGTCATAGCCATGTTATCCGTCCTGGAGACAGTTTGACTTGACAGACTCGCTCTGAAAGCCTGCAGGAGCAGCTCGGCTCACCGAAGCGGCGGAATCGGCAGGGTATGTCAGGTAAAGACTAGGAGTTGCACTGCCTGATGGCTCTGATGGGGTTTAGCCAATTTTCAGTTTGTTTGCAATTTAGGACTAAATGCCTGCAAACGAATGACATTTCCGTAAGTGTGTTTATTGCTAACTAGCATATGTTGGCATACCACCTAAACTAACATGGTGAACATGGCAAGTTGTTTACCTGCTAAACATTGGCATGATAGCATCGTCACTGTGAGCACGTTAGCATTTAGTCTGAAGGGCAGCCTCACAGAGCCGTGAACTCTTGTCTCGTTAGACCGCGTTCTGTTTTTGGACGCCGGCAGCCATTCGAAACAGCAAGCAAGACACTTCACGGTTTGATTTTTACCCACAATTACGTTCAGATGTCAGGCGTCCAGCTGGCGTTTGTGTCCACGTATTTCTCAAAAGAATGAATTCATGTAGCAGCCAGTAACGTGAGCTACTGTCAAAGCAGGCGTGTTTTCTGTTTTTTTTGTTTACCAGACAGGCGCAGATTCATTTAAAATGTTGTGGACATGTACGTCGGCGTCTTATGGGGAATAGAGGCTTGGTAAAAGATGGGGTGAGGGACACACTCGCACACACCAAACAAACAGCACGCACAGAACACTTGAAATCTGTCCATCACCGCCCACCTACACACACACACACACACACACCGTGTTTCTGTTACCATTTCTCATTCCCTCTTATATCTCTATGTTCGCAGGGTGCGCGGAGTCATTTGCTAATTGGTTTTGCAGAGGAAACGTGTTTGCTCGTCTCCTTCTCCTCAATACCCCAGGGCTCGCTCCCTCTTAGATGATTCCCCCGTCTCTTGCTCCTGCCAACTCAGCCGAGCATTCACCGAGGCTTGTTATTCTCCCGCGCAGTGTAAATCTGTGGAGCTGCAGGGGCTTCAACCCCCCCCCAATGAAGTGTTTAAGGGAGGGACTCTGTTGCTTTACTCGGATGGTACATTACATGACTTTGACCACATTTTGCCACTACAAGGCCCAATACATAAATGTAATTTCAGAATCGCGTAGAAGACTGGGGTGGGGAAACTCGACATCGCAGCGGATTTCTGCAAGCCGAGCTTCACAGCATGGGGAGGATTTCAAGTCTGGTTTCCTGATTTTAATTAGTGCAGGAGGTCTTGTAGCAGGCATGTGGGACCACAGATGTAGCAAACTCTCAAATCCAATGATTTGCCCCAAGCGAGAACAGAGTTTATATTTGTATATGGCACTACATGATACAGTTTATCATTAAAATAACACAAGAAATGCAGAGTTTGAAAATGACATGGTACAGATTTAGGGTTTTATTTTAACTGACTAAAAGTCATAGGTCTTGTGGGTTTGTTGTTATGACACTTATCTTAATGTCAGATCGCAACGTCCCCATAAAGTCCACGCCACCATCCTTCATATTAGAATAGTTTATTGCTGTCTAGGAGGGTCAGAGTGCAGCATAACAAATCTGTAACCATATTTACACCCTTTATTGTAAATAAGTGTCTTTTAAGTGTAAATGTATCCAAGAAGCACGCAGGAATGAGCCTTTTCGGTTCATGAGTATGATTCATCCATGTGTTTTTGAATTGGTTGATGCATAATTGTTAGCTAGCTGCTAAACTGTTGTTGTTGTAGCTGGTTATTATCCTTGTTTTTGACAAACAAACCGCTTTAAGTGATGATTTGCAGATTTGTGACCCGACCAACGGCGACACTGCCTGTAAGTGAATCTCATCTGGAGACTGTCTTGGTAAGGGACACTTTAAATGACTTTGCATGTACATGGAACCAAACGTAAGTGATCTACCTTATTCAGTGGGCGGATCTACATTTGTGACGGTGTTGGCAGTCCACATTAAGTCGGCTTGTCGCGGTTTGCATGCGTTATAAGACGCCGCTTTGAAAACAAAGCCTCCGAGCACAGGCAGCAGATGCACGCGCAGTTCTTCTACACGGGGGGGGGGGGTCTTGCATATTCACACATGTAGTCTGCACGTACAGTCCATGCATGCCATCATAGACATGGGCATATGACGCAGAAAGTATGATTTTTTTTTTTTTAAGCTTCAAATGTTAAGTGAATCTAAAAAAAGTACACTTCCAGTGATGGTGGCCTGAATATGTTAAAGCCTCTCGTCTGGACCGTACAAACACATCTTAAGCTTCTTCTTAAAGAAATGTGAAAGTGCGACATTCTCGCAGCTTACACAACCTTTCAATTTAGCTGTGTGAACGTGCTGTGTGCACTCTGGATATGTCTTGAGCCTCAGCAAGCTGTTTCCCCCTCTTTGATCGTGAACGAAACAAACCACAGGTGGGCACATCTGCTCAGGGGTATTTAGGAGTTTGGCAACTGTTTTTTTTTTTTTTTTGTAATTTTTACAAAGTCATAAAAACTTCAAAAACATCCCTCGTTTACGTGAGGGGATCGAGGTGCATTACGGATGGGAAGACGCCTGAAAAATGTTTGTCCCACTTCAGCTGGCCTTCAGTCGAGCCTCGAGCACTTCTTCAAGTCAGACGTTGTCCATCTACATACAGGCTCTCTGGTGTTGATGGGAGGATTGTGGGTCAATTAGCAAACCGAGTGACCAGTCGTGCGTCAAGATACATCGGATAATTAGCTTGCCAGTAGGTCAGTCAAACTGACGAATTCAAATCTTGTAAAATTAAGTTCTATATATTTCACACAGTGGGTCCGTGTCTACCACGGTGGACGGTTTGCGACTACGTTATACCAGAAGTGATGCAGAGTTTCCTTTCCCTTTTTTATCCTACATAATTGTGCCAAGTATGGCTGTAAACGTGCCGGTTGTCATGTGCTGTTGCTACCATCAGGAAGGGTAGGGGGCGAAGCAGGCAAGAGCAGACGCGCTCGCTGTCACCCTCTTGACAAGTTCACAGACGAACTCTCAAGTTTCACCCGTGTGACTGCCACTGTCTTGTTGGTCCCTGGGTGACAGAGAAGAAGTCGTGTCCTCGGGGTTATGTGTGCATCTTAGAGCAGAGATGAAACTCCATAGGCAATGTTTTGTCTGCTGTCATGCTGAGCTTTATTTACACCCTAAGCTCCTTTGACTTTTGGGACGTTGCTGCTGTCTCACTGCTCATCCCATCCCTCCTATACTGAGAGAAGCTGTGCAAGTGAATTTCTGATTTATTGTTGGAAAAAAAAAGTACCAAAATGTTAGAATATATGAGTTGTGCACTTAATGTGTTTTATGATGAATTGACTACAAACGGGGAACAATGTCTAATGCAGTGTACTATTATGGATTTAAGTAGGTGCAATAAAAGAAAACCAATCCTATAACACACCATATTTAGTGCTTTTAAAATTTAAGACGTTAAAATGAAAAATGTGATGCGAAGAGACGAAGTGTTTCTATTCTAGTTCTGTGAACACAAGGAGGCCTTTTAACAAGCCGCTATGGGTGTAACCTCTCATCCAACCTGAGATGGATCCCGCGAATAAAAGCCTCACAAACGGGGGGGGGGGGCTGAACTGTGGCCGCTCTCTGCCTAGCTGTCCTCCGCACGGACCTCACGAGCGGGGTAAAGCCGGCGTTGGCTGCGACGGCCAATCACGGAGCCCGTGGATGACGTGATGGAGCCCCAAGCGGAGGAAGCGTGCCTGGTTGGTTCAGGAGACCAGAGCATGAGGGGTCACTCCCCGGCAGCATCTTGAGTGGACAAAGTTGTCCTACAACGCTTCATCTCATCCCACTCTGTTAGCAAATAGCTCTTTTTAAATTTGATGAATAAAAGTGGTTGGAGTGGTTGGAGCAGGCCCCATTTCTCGAGCGCTGATATTCATGGGTTCACGTGGGGGCTAGCTGAGGGTGTGTAATGCAAATTTATACCCTGAAGAATGAGAGGTTCATCCCACAGAGCTCGGAAGGTGGTGAATCAAACTAATTAAAAAGAGATCAAACATTTGCTGACTGTTATAGGGCTGTGAATCTCTAGGCACCTTCCGATTCAGAGGGCTACGGTGAGACTATAAAATGATTATTGATGCATCTTGAACGGTGTTCAAAATTAAACTTTTGGCTCACCTATCACCTAACTTCATGTATCGGTTAGCAGAGACCCCACGATTTGAGTACAATTAAATTGAATTCACTTAACGGGTTAATTTGAAATAAATTTCTAGGAAGGCAATGTTTATATTATAAGATGTACTGATCATGTTTTCTGTTTGTGGATGTGTTGTATGGCTTCCACCACCAGGTGGTGCCTTTTTTTTTTTAGTAGTAGAACAACAGCAACTTCCACCATTGCTGTACGATGCAGTATTTGGCACAAAGCTATAGAAAATATACTGACTGCAACACAACAGGATTGTGTCCATCTTCAGCAGCTCGGCCGTCCTCACCAGCCCAAGTAGCCTATCGTAGAACGTAAGCGCATGTTTTACGTCCGTTACGTTTCACCATGCGGTTGAGTTTTCTTCATCGGGGACATAATCGTTCCAAAGAGAACCCCGGTGCATCTACGAATCGATGCTTTTCCACACCTCCACTGAGAAACTGGACTGTATTTTTAATATATATGTTTGATATTCAGGGCCCAATATTTATTAAGTCGAAACTGTAGATTATGCTATTTTAGCAACTATTCTGGACAGTGACTGCACCACGGTGACGGTTTGGATTTGGAAAAACTGTACATTTTAAAAAGCCTTTTTAAATTAATTTTTTTATGTATTTGATGACCTTCCATGAACTTTACGCAGCAGCTAGTCTCACTCTGCACACACTTGTGTTTAATAGCAGCAGTTCAGTGTTTTAGACATTTAGGAAGTCGCTGTATAGCTGAGAGGTTGGTCCAGGCCTCATGTGTTTATGGTAATTTGACTGTCACATCTGGATGCTAGAGTAGCTGCGTCTCTGCAGCTACACCTTCCACACTTCATGCCAACAGCCTCACAACTTAAATATGCACACATTGTTTTTCTCGGTGACAGGTTTGTTGTGGAGGCAGACATGCGTAAAATATAATGTAGGCTAATAATCAAAAGACTGTGCCGTACTTACATTTCCGTTCAGTCTTTCAACTTGCAAACACCTTTTTGATTGATGTGTCAATCGCCAGACGCGCCAGCTATCGTGTATAGGTGCAGTGACAACGGCATGGTACATTGCTGTGCAGACAATGGGAGCAGTTGTGCATTTAATTCATTGCATTATGTCAGGATCAAAATTTAATTCCCTCACTATCTCAAGGTAGCAAATGTCCCCCCCCCCACGCCTAGTGAGCCTGAAAGAATGTGTAGGGCGTTTTAATTACACCCAGAAAGTACTTATCCAGTCTGAAAATGTATTTTCTCTTTTCATTACGATGAGAATAAAATTGTGATCACAAGAGTATAAAGCTGGATTACATCACTTGAAATGGATGAATGAACATGGAGACCATATTATTTGGAACGTTAAATGTTATTCACTGATGCCAAATTATGCCCGCAGTTGGAAACGTTGGGCTTTACGTCCAACTAGAGTGGTGCAGCAGAACACAGGTTTACTGTCAGAATTGGAAGACGGATCTCCAGGTTGAAATATATAAGCTACAGTATATAAATGGTAATGAATTGGAGAAGGTTGGTGTGAATTCAGAGGGTTACCAAGGCTTCGTAACGTAGCTGTGTTTCCTCGAAGAAAAGCAACAACTCCAATCTGAATATAGGTGATGTGAGTGAAGACGCTCTCCACCTTATAGGATCGCTTTGCATGCTAGCTAAAAATGGCTGCTGCCCCCACTCGGCTCTTTGCACCCACCTAGCTGCCACTCCACATATTGCACTTTTTCCTGGCTGCTCGCTGGGAAGAGCCACATCAAACTGCGTTACAAGCTCCGCTGCTGCAGCTGGAAGTGTATTCGGCTTGGACGATTACGACGACTACTACATCCACCGATATATGTCATTTTATGTTGGTCTTTAATTCTCCTTGGATAATTACCATCTGACTCCATCAGTGTGGTCGTGGCCAAGCAGAATGATAATGTAGCGTTGGAGTGTACTGTCTCTAAAACAGTCCCAGTGTTCGTGTTACTGGGTTAGCATTGTGGATAAACAGATTGATTTAAGGAACCCAAGCTGTCTCTCCTTCCTTATGTGTGTCCCCAGGCCCCTACCAACTGCTGCCTGACTCATTATTTAAGAAAAAAGACTGTTTTCAGCACACTTACCATCTCGCTCTGTGTTTCTGCCACAAAGCAAAAAAAGAAGAGCTTAACAGGCAGCGTGCCAAAACAATCATTTTTCTTGGTGGATTAAATTAAAGATCAGTGGCTCCTTCCTTTTTATTTATTTATTTTTTTAAGTGACAAATGTGAAGCAACAGTCGTCCTATTTTTGATTTGCCCCTGAACAACGAGAGGGCTGTGCTAGCTTACATGACGCAAGGACTTCCAGTGAGAAGCGGCAGCTAGCAGCAGCGGTGATGCTAACTGGGAGCATATACGAAGTTAGTGAGAAATGGTCTGTCGTCTGTTCTGCACTCGCCGCTGTTATTCATAATGAGAGAATTAATATTCTCCTACCCGACTCATGTGCACGCACCTCACAGGTGACATTGCTTGGAAACCTGTTTATATCGGTCTCAAATTAATTGTATAACTCTTTATTTTTCATTCGGAGGCTTGTTTAATTTACAGTCCATGTGGATATCCAGACGTTCTGTCCAAAGGCCTATTTGAAGTTCAGCCGGAGGCTCGGTCAGACGTCGAGTGGTGACGAAATAATTGCTAATTTTGTTCCTGAGGGAGGAGCCTTTAGCAGCAGGGAAATGAACAGAGCAGAACTGTTGACGCCGTAAACATGAACGTTTCTGCACATGCGTTCACACGCACACGTCGGCCACTCTCGTCCAGCCAATTTAACTCGCACACAGCTGAGCTAGTAATCCCTGTTTCCTCCCTGGGGATGTCTTCACTTTACACGTCTCGGCGCTGCCTTCTCTTTCCAGGGCTCCGTTTTTTTTTTTCTTCAAAAAACAAATGTCACACATTCAGCCGCTACTGACACATTTGTATAAATACCTTTTTTTATTTGAAGCTTCAATAGTAGTGAATTTACTTCTTTGTCCAAATCCAAAATGATTTCATGAAACCATTTGTAACATGTGGCGTATTCCTCAGATTTCTACATGGCAACTTTGCAACCATGGCATCAAAGGTGAGCTGAAGGGGGGACTATGGCTGTAATTTCTGCAGTCACTTGCACAGAATTCACACAATAGGATAAATGTAGGATGAGACCTCTCTTCCATGCGCATCTTGAGTGTCCATCTTGCATGAAGGATGCAACGACAGACGGGCTTATTATCAATCTGTGTCGAGCTCTCGGACTTAATAGCTTTACTTTCAGTTCAATGACCCTCCAGTCAATCAGCGAGCAAAGGAGCACGAGCCAGGCTGCGCTGTATCTGTGCATCCACGCAGTTCCGACGGAACCGGGCCCGGCCTCGCCTGCTGTCATGCTCGCAGAGGATTGCTTACAAGCTTGCAGTCGTCCTGCTATCAATCAGAACCCTTAAGCCGAACGTGCCAAAGCAGTGCGAGCAAATTTGTAGACTGGGTTGAAAATGAACGCAGCCGTGCACATCAGCTTTGCGTGCAAAAGCCTTGCGACGCATCGTGCAGTGAGTGTGCAACGTGACAGGAACCTCCAGGGATCTTTGAGCTCTGAGGGCGGTGCTAACTTCAGTTAGTTATTTGCAGATTTACTACCTTTTTTTTTTATTTGTATTTAATTTCATTCAGATTTTAGTTGTCTAAAATGCATTAGTTGCAGTAAAATAATATCCTAAGTTGTGAGTGAACAGTTCTTTCCATATTACAGAGATTATTATTTTATTTTTTTCCGTGCGTGACCTGAGTATTTCCAAAATCATTGGCTACCTCCCTGCTTTTATAAAGTGTTCATCTTTTAAATGGAATGTCTTACTTGTTTTGCTTTGGTTTTATTTCCAAGGATCACTGTTGTCAGTTTATCGTCACGGTAACGGATACTCTGGCTGTCTCCAGCATGTAAATAAGAACGGCAATGCTAATCTTAGGCTTCATTCTTGCTACCACGCCGTGCTTTCACACCCCTTACATTCAAGAATAACATTAAAAATTACCACGATCAGACAATATCTTTATGACACGACGTTCGTCCAGTGTAACGTGCGAGAGCCCCTGCACTTGTACCACAAGTGACCCAACAGCATCAGAGTTGTCTCTCCGTCTCTGCAGGGACTGAGTGGACCACAGTCGGACTGCTTGTAGAAAGTAATTGGAGTGAACACGGAACTCCATTCGGGGAAGCAAGAGTCGAGCACTTAGCACGACTGACAGATGTTCTAGCCTGTTGGAAACTCTCGCCGCACACGCAGACAAAGCGTATCGTGCGGGCGTTTGCGGTGACAGTTGCTGCCACGTTAGAGCAAAGCTTTTGGGGTCTGAGCAAGAAACGGTAGTTGAAACCTCCCTCCCCCCATTAATCCTGGATTTTAACACCCCCCCCCACTTGTAAAGGCAAAGTGCCTTTTATTTATATGCCTCATGTGTATATTGGCATTTTTGTATGTATGTTTATATGTATATACATATATTTTTTATTTTTATCTCTCGGGATTGTGGTAAACGTCATTTCGACCTCCCCGTCTGTATCTCACACACAGATGATTGACAATAAAGTTGTTCTTGATGAGTCTTTTTATTTATTTTTTTTCTTGGCGCATTTGCGTTCAAATATAAAATATTTTGACACGCATAGAAATAAAGGCGTGCGATATAATTTCAAATCGACAACAATGAAGTGACACTTCATGTTCGCTTGGTCTGTGAGCGCCTGCTGGACAGTACACGCTTCCCCTTCCTCTGCTACTGCAGGAAAAATATTCATGAGTGCTGACAAGTCCCTGTGTGTGGGCTCCACTCCTCACAGTTTTCACCATGGAAACCGCAGATGGTTGAATTAGAATTGCAATGGCTGATATTATAATCCAAATGGTCCTTGTTGTAGCAGACAGAGAAGCACGGTGACGATGTGCCCTGCTGCATGATGATGATGCTTGCTCCTGCAAAAAAAAAAACCCAAATCAACCACTTGACTCGGTGCCCCGCTTGAAATCTTTCAATTTTTCCGCCACCCTACCCAATCAAGGCTTCAGGAGTAGCTGCAGCAGTGGCGGTTAACATTTCAAGAAGTAAATTAGGGATTAAAACGTGATTTGGAAAATCCAGCTGTGGGTTAGTCAAGGCACACTAATCTCGTTCAACGGCCACGGTCAGGGTCTGACCAGTAATACAAGGCTGTGGCAGTACTACAGTAGGTAGGTCTCCAATATGAGTCTGTCTAGTTGTAACACTCCCTTCCCACGCAACTGCTCCCACCAGCTTCCTGCTGTCACTCTGAATACGGGAAAATCCCAAGAGAATCATAGATGTGTGTGATTCAGTTAGGATCACGCGGCATGTTTGTTGTCTCCATTGAAGGTATTCTTACAAATAGAGAAGCAAGAACTCAATCATCACTGCATTCAAATAACTTGCTAACACTTAAGATTACAGTCCGCAAATGACTGCAGGATATCAATAGAATACATATTGGAATAAGGGGAGAAGATGGGGAGGGTTATGGAATAAAGGTGTAAAACCTTTTTCTTTTCATGCTGACTGCCTGTTTAATGATTACAGGGTGCAGTCATGTTATTACTTGGTAACAAAGCAGGAGCAATGGGGAGGTACCAGTGTTGATGCTGAGATCAAATGATTTATATGATCCATTTTAGATTATAATATATACAAAAAATAACATTGGGGAAATTGCTATGTAAAAAAAACATGAGAAAAAAGTAAAAACCATCTGACTTATTATAAACAGTCTATTGCTTCAATGTTTTGAGTTAGGCAATTATGGTTAAACACATTTATTTCTCATGTACCCAGTAAGTATTTCCTTGGTACCCACTCTACTAAATATTTATACTCTAACCTAACCATGACTTTTTATATCACTTTGATCTCACCTGTCTGTAAACTCAAATGTTATTGGCTGCAACTCTGTCCAGACGTTGAAGGAATGCTTTTGCAAAATTGGGCAATTACGTCTGAGTGAAAATATCAGTGTATGTTTTATCTTTCTCATCAGTTATTAAAGAAACTTCAACTTTAGGGTGAATCTGAAGCTGTTTTGAAACCCCCCCCCGCCACAGTGTGTCATGAAACCCTTTTTTTTTCTTTTACTTTTCTTTTAAAGTTTATCTGAGTTTTCCCTTAACTGAGATGTAACGTCTTTGTAATAGAGCTGTGTTAAGCTGCGTTCAATTGCCTTTGCTATATTGGTTTTCACATAACTTTACACTTTGGCCACCAAATTTAGGGGCTTGGTGGCCTGAGGGGGCTACTGCTTGAAAATATAGCGTCTGTCCCTGCAGACGCTACGGTGTGAGCACAGCCTTTTCAAACTGTATTTTAAAAACATCTCTTTAAGGAGGTGGGCGATGTTGATTTGAAGATTGACGGCCAGGGTGCACTTTTTTTTTTAAAATGGCTCTACCTCACTCAGCCTTGCTGCTGCACTGTGGTTTGTTGGCGTTCTCTCCCCACGCAGTAGCTGTGACCAGCTGTGACCAGCCCACCTCGTTCCTCCCGTAGCCCTTTTCCAGCGGCATGACCTGCCAAATCAGAGTGTGCCGAAAGAACGCAGGCTCTGGAATTGTAATGACAGGAAGGTGCAGATTGTAACTCAAGACCTTGAGAGTACCGAGAAATTCCTTTTTTTCCCATTTGGACCCTGGCTTTCATTGGCTATCGGGGCATATATAAACGAATCATATGCTAATTAAATAAACCACCTATGCAGTCATCAGATTACAGGCACCATTTATTTGGTGCTCAAACATTACTTTTCAAATTTTAATTTGCTTACTTGTAAGACCCGTCGCTATAATAAGGCGAGTTTAATATTGTTTTAATTGGATATCCAGGAAGTAAAGTGATAATGTTTTTAACTGTTTTAAATAAGATCTGATATGTACATAGATTAAATATCTGCACCGGCTGCCTACATCATTTTTAAGTATTATATAATGGTTTTGTTTTAATTGGCAGTGTCCTTATTGTGTCTGAAGCTGTGGTATAGCAGGTAAATGTGGTGAAGGGCACACCTCACTGTTGTTCGCCCACTGCAGCATGAGAAGATTCGGGACAAAAGATTTAAGCAGCCAGCACTATCTTCAAACCTCCTCAAGGTTGTGCCGCGTACCCTGTCAGGGCCACATACTGGTGCCTTACACAACATGACCCACTGCGCCGATGCTGCATAATACATCACCTCCTTGACACCGAACGGGAGCGACACCATTGCAGCTTACATCTCCCGACTCGTGAAAGACGGGCCTTTGAAGCTCCACTGCGTGTTAACTCCACAGAGTGTCAGGAGCATCACGACCTGAAATAAATAAAAAATTACAGGCCTTTGAATGCACAGCAGCACTTGGAGAGCCAGACTGTCTGTGTAAAGATAAATTTGCTGCAGGGATGGAGGGAGAGAGAGAGAAGACATTTTTTTTTTTTATCTCAAACACAGCGTTGTACGCTATGACAGGTAAATAATGATGCGTTGTTATCAGGACGAGGCCAAAAGAGGCTCCTGTTTTCTCCCAGCCTGACAATTTAGTGTCCTTGTCATGTGCTACAAAAAGTGGAGTTGCAAAATGAGGCCTGCTCTCGTTTCCTCTGCGAAGTGTCACTGAGGAGTGAACAGGATGCCTGTCCAACAGCGTGAAACTCGCAGGGGAGGGCAAATAAAACTGCATGCTGAAGTGTGCTACACTTTCATCTTTAGTGAGTTTAAAATCAACTATTTTTGTCTAAAATACTATTGAAGGGTATAACAAGTAATGACTAAAGGTTTGCGTGATTTAAGATTTAAATTACTAGCATTTAAATGTCACTGAAATCTGCCACTGGCTGTCTCTGCGAAATGTTTGCCTAAACTGGACAGCAAAAAAAGAAACAAAAAACCAACAACTTTTAATCAAAATGTGGTATTGATTTGAGGCCAGCCTTAAATTAAGGGCAGGATAAAACGGTTTACTTTCAGAGCCATAAACTTCACATTGCAATCAGCCTGCTTTGTCAGTGCTCTTGCAATGAAAAAAAAACAACAAAATATCTCTGCAGCATGTGCACCTTTTTTTATGATCAATAATGAAATTGTTGTATTTGTGTCTAGCAATCTAGTTTGAACTGCGGGAGAACATGTAATTAAACTGCGATTGAATCCTGTCCAATATTCGGCAGTAAAGGCTGTCGCCAAATGACAGAACAACAAAACAAAAGAGACTGTGTCGCATAAAACGTCATTAAGGCTTCTAACTGTCTGCTCCCCTTTGTGACAGATTAATACAATTCTCCAAAAAAACCCAAAAAAAAGGCAGCAAATTAGAACAAAATGTGGCATACAGAAGTTTGCTATTTCTATAAATGGATGCTCGCAGCTAAGTGTGCTGACATCTCAAGGCTTATTTACAGTGTCAAAGAGAGTTTGAACTGTAACAAATACAGCGACTTGGTACTCGGCGCCTTGTCAGCAGTCGTCTTCAGGTGAAACAATTAAAAAAAAAACACGTAGCATTTAAAAAAAAAAAGGTTATTTTTTAACCTTTTTAGTTTTAAAACCCAACTTAAATACTAAACAATTTAACAGAAGTTGTATAAAGATATTTGTGCTAATTCTGATGAAAGATTGACGATGAGAAACACTTTTTTTGGGGTGTGGAGTCGGACATCTGTAGTCCGCTCCGCATCTTTGCTTGAGGCTAGCAGCTAGAGGCTACATTAGCCGCTACTAGCATAATTCTCCCAAATCTCAGACCAAACTATTGGTGGCTGAGTTGCATTGTGGTCAATGTAGGCGCCAGCTTGCTCTGCCCTTCTTTAAAAACGTATTCTAACTGACCTTTATTTAACCAGCGTGACCAAAGGTTGGTTGGTGTTCCTCATTGTGAAGCAACGTGCAGGTTCCTGTGAGGCCCCGTTGGGTCAGGACACGCTGGATAGTTTTCTTATTGGGTGCGACTCATTCAGATCCGTTTTTCCTGCACTTGAAAACTCTGAATTCGACATGGGAGAACAACGGCGCTAATGTGAACAGATTTCCTGCCCGTTGTGTCGGAACGGAGTGGTGCTTGGCATGTGTGCTTCAAATGCAGTGGAATTCAATAGCAGTCGGGCAACAAAGCGGCCAGCCGACAGACCCACTCTTAGCTCGCTCACACACACACACACACACACACACAAATCAATTACCTGCTGTTGCCTATAACAGCGCTTGAGTAAGCAGAAGTGTAAAAATGTAAAGGTAATTAGCAAAAGGCGTTAAGTCGATTTGGGGCCTGGTGGAAGTGTTTGTGTGTGCATTCGTGCGTATGTGCGTGCGTGTGTGTGTGTGTGTGTGCATTAGCTGTGGGAAACCACAGCCAAGGGTACCATTGTCTCCTACATTGCTGCCCCCACCAAATGTTATTGCCTGCACCTATCTTCTATACAGCAGGGACGGTGCACGGGATAGCCAATAGGGGAGCAGAAACACATGCAATACATGGCCAAACGTGTGTGGACACCTGCACGTTACACCCATATGTGATTGTTGAACATCTCATTCCAAACCATATTGGCATCAATGTGCTGCTGTAACGGCCGCCTCCTTCTGGAAAGGCTTTCCACAAGGTCTTGGTATCTGGCTGCAGGAACTTACAATAACACAGGTGTGCTTTTTTTGGTTGTCTTTAATGGCCATGCTTTCAGGAGCTCTTTTTTCTTTTTTGTGCCAAAGAAACATGGCTTTCAAATGCACGAAACACAGATTTATACATCATTTTTGGAACTAAGTCTGGGCAAAATCTGAGCAAAATAAGGCTGTCGACCTCTTATGACAAATTATGTCTAAAGATGTGAACTTGGCAAAAGGCAGAGCCTGAATTCATGCACCGACATAAATGTCAGATTATGTGATTATGTTAGTTTCTTTCTTTGATTACGTCAAGATAAGATGGACCTTTTTATTTATCCCGATGGAAAATGTACGAAAGTGTGCAAATATAAATAAGGTGCAAATCTGAAATGTGCGGTATACTATGTATGTATGTATGTATGTGTACCTTGTTGTCCGTCTGTATGTCTTTTCCTCTCACTCTTAACGCTCAAGGTGAGTTTAGCCCTTCACAGCCCAGTGGGCTGGTAACATTTCCTCCCCATTAGGATGGCTAGATATGCATGCTCACACACACACACACAGTCACAAAGGCAGAGAAGAAAAGGGAATGCGGGCAGGGCAGCCAAGGTTTTCCGGTACACGGGTCTCATCCCGCCACATGTCACCCTCAATTGTGGTTAACGCTGCCGTGATCAGAGGCTACCCGACACTCCTCTGTTGCTTCGGCACCCAAAGGCGAAGGAGGGGTAGAGAGCATGAGATTGGGGGCGGCGGAGGATGAGTGGGCGGGTGGTAGATGGAAGAAAGAAAAAAGGAGGGGGGAGGAGAGGGAGGGAAAAAGAACAGAGGAGAATGTGGGGTCAGGGGCGAGCGACATCGAGAGAGAGAGAGAGAGAGTGTGGGAGGAAATGAGGAGAGAGGAACAAAGTGGCATCGGCGGAGGAGGTGAATAGTGACGGAGGCGACAAGAAGGCATCGGGTGAATAAGGAGGCGGGAAAGCGT
>JAVQJF010073704.1:0-62905 GCA_036023855.1 Gadopsis marmoratus
TCTCTTTTAGGTGTAAGGCTTGAGCTCTACACTCAAATATACCATATTATTAGTCCTCTTGGTTTATAAGAAGATGTCATAGACCTTTTATCACTTTTATTGTATTCAGATGCATTGTAGGATGTAATACATACCCAACATCAATGTAAACAGCTGCAGAATGTGCCATTAAACCTTTACTGAGTTCAAACATCACCCCAAATGTTCCTTTCCTTCCTTCCTAGCAAAAGCTCAAAGTGTTATAATAATGACAACTGTTTCAGGTGAATGATCTCTGTGAGAACTAGGTCAAATTAAGTTGAAAAAGCAGCCACCAGGTGACTTCATGGTAACATACAGCTTGGCCCACGATACAAGTGAACTACTGGACTATGACCAAAGGTCTAGTGGAAAGGGGTTTAAAGAGGAATAAATCAACACAAAAAGAGCAGGGAGCAGATATTTGGTCAGTGCATAAAGTTAAAATTAAACAAGGTGAGTGACAAAGGGGCACAACTTATCAAAAATTGATATGCTGATGTCAAGTTGTCTGGAGAGCTTAGATTTTATTTCCAGATTCGTGGAAGTGGTTCTACAGCTACATCTCAGGTGGATCCAGCTCATCTGTAGAGAGAAATACAAATAAAAAGGAAAGGTTAGAGCAAGTCTTGCTCTATTAGATATAGACATTCAGAATGACCATGACTAAGTGCTAACAGCAATATGTGTTTACTTTATTTGATGTTTGATAGCACAGTGTGGACGGCCATGAGCTCCCAGCTGAACTGGGTCTGACATCAGCGGGCAAGAAAGCTGCGAAGGGTTCATTTGCAAAAACAGATACCATTTTTATTCATCTTCCTAAATCATGTTTTCTTTTGGTGCACTCAACAGAATATCAATCAAACTGGTTTTGGCTTATTCATTTTAAGAATGATGTTTATTTTTGCAAATGATCTCTTCATATTTTACTTTGGAGTTAGTAAGTCATCAGTATTCATCGCAAGTGAATATCTGCCTCTATAAACTATTACATCATAATTTCAGGATGATATTGATTTCTCAAAGCTGAGTTTAATATTCACAGGTTGCAGAGGAGTGACTCCTCCAGTCTTTATCCCATGCCAATTTTCTTTAAATAAACCATCATGCTAACCAGTGGAAAAAGGATAAATCCACTGCTATTCTGCAAAATAGGATCAATACAAATCATGCTCATGAGGGATAAAACTGTTTTTTAAATTTTTATTAGCTTATAAGCATGAGCATATGAATGGCATAAAATAGACAAAGATAGCAAAGAAAGTTGAAATCACCCAAATTCAATGGCCTAACAAACAAAACTAGGATGAAAAACAGTCCAACTGCTCTCCACTTTTCTTTTTAATATAACATCCCAATTTCTTCTTTCATCCACGCCATTGGGCGAGGGAGGAGGTAAAAGGGCTATGTTTGTGAGCAGTCACATGTATTCATGGGCCAGGGAGCTTTTACCTATGATATCCTGTGTATGACTCAACTTCACTGTTGGTTTGACGTCTGGGGTAGAGGAGATACATGTGATAAGGAGGATGGTGCATGGGGTTGGAGCAAAGGATGAATTGAACGGCCATTGGGATGGATGATTCATATACTGTATGTATGTATGTATTTATGCATGTTTTCATACTCCTTCTGTGGGCAGTCATAAGTGGAGTCTGATGTATCAAACCAAAAGGAATGACAATATAGTAAAACACAGTTGTAATAACATTAAATATGTCTTCACAGGAGAAGTTGTAACTTCTGACAAATACTGTGCATCAATAAACACGTAATGTCTCACATTGGCTTACACATACATTTTTGTATGTTATAAACCATTGATCAAGTGTTTGTATAGGCTACTGCTTATCAGTGCTAAATAGGGACACTTAAAGTAAGGTGTTACCAAAAATACAAAAGAATTTGCCATTTTACTAATATAGTGTATAATGTTAGCTGGGATAGGCTCCAGCCCCCCCCCAGCGACCCTTCGGGATCAGCAGTATGGATAATTAATGAATGAATAATATATATATATATATATATTTTTTTTTTTTACAAATTCTTCCCTTGAGTCTCTATTTCCATTGTCATGATTCCAAACAAATGCTATAACTGTAATATCCCGTTCCATGCTCTTGTTTCATTTCCTGTTTTATTTTGGTAGTCTATCCTCTTGTGTGTACGTTCTAATGATATTTCCTGTCTTTGTTCTTTTCCCGCCAGTTCCTAGTGTTCACTTGCCCCTGATTCCCTCATTAGTCCCATTTATACTGGTTTCTCGTCAGTTCGTTTCGGTTTGTACCCTCGTGTGGTCCATTGCCTGGACAATTTGCGCTGTGTTTAGTTTCCGTGTTCCTGTTTGGCCCCTGTAGAGGTTCCTCGTGCTTTTGTCTCAGGACTTACCTGTTCCTTGTCTTCCTGCCTGCCTGTACGTTCATTTGCTACAAATAAATCATCAAACTGTTCCAGTCTGCCTGCGCTGTCTGCATACGGGTCCTAACCCTGTTCCCTACACTCCCCCATCATAACAATAATTAAGAGCTTTGGAAAAATATATAAAATTCAATTTCCCACAAAATGCCACCCCTTTCAAATTTTAACCCTATAAGTGAAGCTTATCTATAAACATGATCCTTTTTAATTAATTAATATATTCTGTTATATATGCCTTTAATGTGAATATGTTGCTGAATTAATCATTCATGCTGAAAAGAAATTACACATTTAAAATCCTCAATTTCATGCAGTTTAGTCAAGGAAACTAAAACGGTGTTTATAAAAACATCTCATCTCAAAATAGTGAAAACCTTATACATTTATGCAGATGAGACAAAGAAATGCTCACATCAAGACAGGAAAAATAAGGTGTTTAATGCCTGAAGGAGACATCACACGAGTTCAAAAAGATGACAGTGCAGTAACTGATTACAATTTCAGCAGCAGGCAAAGAAAGGTGAAAGAGGAGAGGCAAGGAGGTCAGAGAGGAAAGAGAAAAAAGACAAAGATGAAGACAGTGAGTGAATAATCACAGAAAAGCGAGACAATTGCGAGAACCATGCCGCAACATACAGTGGGACACAGTCCTAGGAATGTCTGTGTAACAACGCAATCTTTACTCTTCATGTAATCACTGCCCAAACACATGCACAGACCCAAAGGTCAGGAAGGATCTTAGCTTTCAGTCCACATACAGAAAGTGCTTAATATATACACATCCAACATTTAGGATGATGGCACAAAGGGATCTCGCCGACAACACAATGGCAAGCAGAAAATCCTCGACAGTGAACAACTTGACTCCTTTCTTTGAGACTCTTTGAGACATATCTGACATGCCGGAGGATTTTCTCCGGCTCTCCAGATATTGGATGCCTGCAATGAATCCTTTCATCCTGAGCGCCTAGCTAAGCTGCATTATCATAGCACTGTATTTCAGCACAGTGCAGCAGATAGGGGAAGCTCAAGTCGGTGAATGTTGCCTACCAGCTGGTGAACTTGTAGGGGTCTGGTTCAGTCCAGTTTGAAGGCTTATGATGAAAAGTCACTGCATAGCGATTCATACTTTTGCAAGGCAATCACTTGCTCTTCCACCTCAATGCCACTACAGAATGTAATACGTGGTTCTACCTGATATATATGCTTGCATGTTTTGGATTGGACATCTCATAGCTTTTCCAGATGTTTTTCCGGATGCTATGGCGAATGTTGAGGCAACCTTTATGTGGCGCTACTAGGGATTCAGCATTTAGCTGAAATGGTAAATGGTAAATGGACTCTTTCTTATATAGCGCTTTTCAACCTGAAAGACACTTAAATTGTGCAAAAGGCTTTTCATACACACTGGCTGTTGCAGAACCACCTGCCAAGTGTCTAGTGTAAAGCTCTGGGGCCACATGGTAGAAAAACAAATTCAATGTGTAATCCGTGCTCATGGTTTTGCGCTATTTTGTCTTTTACTGGCCTTTGGACAAACGATCACGCATCGAATATTAACGTTAGAGTTGCCCCCCAATGCTCGTTAACCAGGTCTTGTATCAATATGACAGCTCTGACTGGGCAATAGAAAAAACTGGCCGAACAGAATTTATATTTTCATTATATTACCAGGGGACCTCATGTAATTTAGAAATTACACCCCTTCGCACAAGATAAGCGTGTAGAATGCTCCATGGGGAAATGCATACATGTGTGTAATGGTCCGCTCCAGTTGTAGAAAAAACGGATTACAAAACTGTGTGCACGGATTACACATTGAATTTTTTTTTCTACCATGTGGCCCCAGAGGGGCTCTGTACTCTCTGTCTTAAATTTTGATGTTACATGTTTTTTTAAGTCCATGGTCAGTGACTTTCAAATCCACTTTGGTTTCAAATATAGTGGTTGGCAGTGGTTGGTGTTTGTGATGAAATGCTTGCAAAATGTAAATCTATTTCATATGCCTCGATCAGATTTTAGAGAAAATTATGCGTTCTCTTAATGTTTCAGTCAGTTGCTGAATAGTGAAGTGGCTGCTTTTCTTTATGTTACAAATTAATAAAGATGTAATTTTATGGGAGATCTTTATTAAACAACACTTTGTCTGAAACCGTTTGTTTTCCACAGATGGATTTATGTTGTAGAATAAACCCTTCATTTAATGTATACTTTGTATACATTCTTGGAAGTTGTACCCATCTGTGATGACTACAGTGGTTTGTGTATTATATTGCTTTGAAACTGTTCTTACAAATTGTTATGCAAAGCAAATCATTTTTAGCACAACTCGTGTATCAGGTTGCTATGACTTTCTACGCAGCTCCACAACTTATTGTTATCCCTGAATATGATTTCAGAGCCTAGTGGAGACAGAAGGGCTGCCATTGAGTGTGTTTGGGCTATCGCCACAGTCTATTTTACACTTCACTAGCTTTGGATGAACCCATAAAATTACTGTATCGTGCCTTGGCCTGGTAAACCTGGCACCGGCAATGCTCTCCGGTGCTTCATTGCTGTTGAAACTCATATAAATTCATGACTTCTTCTCTGCTGCGTGTCTCATGAGAAAACAGGAACCTCTCTGTTGCCTTATCAACGAGATACCCCGCATATCTTAGTTTACCTAACTGAAGCAGAGCCGTAGCAGTTCAGAGTAAACATAAATTGTGTTCTGATGGACCATTATACATCCAACAAGCGCACTTTCAAATCTGAAAAGGGTAGCAAGAATGGACAGTGGGAGGGAGGAAAATATGGGGGGAAGAGGCTTTGCTAATGATGTTGCTATTTTGATGGACATGCACAAAGTGGGTGGAGGGGGGTGAGATGGAGGCATAGTTAGGAACATCACAAAGAGTTGATTTATGCATGCAATGCTAATAAGCTGCTCTATTTTATTTATTTACTTGCCACGTGAGATGTTCTTGGGCAAGGAAAAGAAACACACACACACACACACAGCTTCTAAATTTGCAAATGGAGTTTGTGATTTGTTTGTAAGCTGATTTTAACTGTTGATTGACTCATGCTTATTTGGTCCTGATACTGCAGACCATGTGCTTACCCAATGGAACCTTAGAGGGCATTTCCACAGCAGGATCTTTCCCATGCGACCAAGAATCTATTAAGGAGATAGTGGGGGGGGGGCTTGCAGGACTGACCATCGCTCATTGGTCAAACATAGACTCTGCTGCTGCTTCAACGTGTGTGTGTAAAGCTTAATTCGCATAACAAGAATGTACTGAGTGACTCTAGTATCAATATTAGGACAAGGAGTCGACATTTGTTGCTGTTCTCATTGAGTTTAAAAAGAGCAAGAGAGAGAGCACAAGGAAGCCGAAAGCATGAGTGAAGGAGACTTTAGGGAGTGGCGGTAGAGACAGCTGGAGTGGTGATGGAGGGCAAGGAGAGTGAAGGATGGAAATTAAACTTTAATTGCTAATAGTTTCACTGCGGGTTACATCGGAAAGAAGAAATAAATAACCATCAAGCACTCCACAGATATGGTGGAGACGCTCTGGAGTTTTCAGTCTCCTTATTGACTTTTCTTATTCATTCATTACATCCACTGAAATATCAGTCATGCAACAGTAAGTATACAATAAAGAAAGGCAAACAGGAATGCACAAAAGGCAGCATTTAGTTCCTAATTTAGTTACTGAGTTCAGGTCCTGTTGCTCTAATAGTTCTATAGTTCCTGGAACTGTTTGGTTGATAGGGGCTTTTCGACTGTTGGACAATTCAGAAGTGTGATCTACATCATACAGGTAGTTGGGTGTCCTGCGGTTCCCACGGGGAAGACTTCTGAAAGAATTCACCTGGAGATGAATGTAATCTTCTTGAAGGCTGCAAAAGCATTTCTCTGAATGTTAACAAGACATGTGGATTACTGTGTGTTTTATAAGGGTTCTAGGGTAATTCATGGATTATATTCAAGGATTAAGGATTAATGGCATACTTTCCCCCCAGAATCTCCGTCCAAGAGGGACAAACATCCTTATCTTGAAATCTGTGTGTATTTTTTAAGCCCCCCTGTTACGAATCTGTCAAAAAGATTCATGTTGAAGATACACACCTGTCTACTGTTTGCTCCCTCAGCAGATAACTCTTCTGCTGTGTTGGTGCGCCTACTCTTGAATGTTTAATTATGCTTGACTCAAATGTCAAATTGAGGAGCATTACAAATTATTATTTCAAGATATCGCCCAATGAGCTATCTCAATGTGACACAGAAGCACACACAATGCACTGGAGAGAAAAAGACCAGCTGGTAGAAAAACCATTTGCACTATCACATGCATGGTGGCAGTTAATAATCTCTCTTGATGAATTACCTGAGTCAAAAACAGCCTGATATGAACTGGGAAATAAGAATGTGGAAATGGAGACTGTGAGAAACAGACATTTGGAGAGTTTATTGTTTAATTAACTAGTCCTGATGTGCCAGATGAATGAAAAGCAAATTACTGCCGGCTTTATGTACAAGACGAACAACCAAAGCCAGAATTTAGTCACTGCAAATATAAATCACTGTGCATCCCAACCGTTATGCTAGCTATCAATTACCCTATCCATCATTACTTTGATGGCGGGAATTTCAATGCTTTGGAAATGTGGACATACTTCCAATATGCCATCATTGTGTTTATGACCTCAAATTCATTAGTTCATAAAACAGCGTTATGGTGACGATAAATCCTCTTGGCGTTTTGCACCCCTTCTTTTAAAAAAGTGAATGGTGACCACGAGCCACTCTTAAATCCATACACCATTCCTCACATCTGTGTTCTCAATAAAAATGCAAAATTTTGCTTTGGTTAGATGAAAGAATAAAAGGACATGACAGAAAGACGTCTGAGGGACCACACAGCCACCCTTTTGCATTTCTTTCTGGTGGCACGTGAATGAGGGATGAAGCATTGTCTTGAAGCGAATGGCTTTTAATTCCAGCACCCTCACTTCTTGGCAGCCGTCCTCTGACAGCCTTCTATTGGATTCTGTATCGGCGTTCCGGCAAACACCTGTCGGCCCCCGGATAGAGGGACCACGGCCCTCCTCGTACTTTTTTTTCTCCAGTCATTATTTCATTACTCGTGCTGTGCTTACATTCTGTCTCGCCTCAGGCACCCACTCAGCAAGCTTCTACCACCACCGCCACACGCAAGAACACATACACTCTCTTTTGTATCCTTTGATTAAAGAACAAGTTTAGCATGAAAAATGAACGAAGGGGCCATTGCTAAACCTGAGATTGTAGGTTTGTAAGACGCGTGTAATTTAAACCAAAAGTGTCAGTCATGACACAACGAGACGAAAGCAAAACAGCAGTAAATGAATTTGACAGTTACCAACATTTTGTGAGAGGGAATCGTACCTACCTACCTATCCTACCTCACACCCATAAACAAAATGTTGCAACTTGGTGTATGTGTGAGTGGCACAATATTAAGTTCAGAGCTGTACACACACTAACACACCTGTGGCTCAGGAGGTAGAGCGGGTTGTTCATCAAATTTGAGGACAGAAACTTAGTCGCCTGCTGTAACAAAGTAAATACCAGGTTTCCTGTGTCTTTACTTACACTGACCTCCTCAGATACAGACATAAAATGATACTGTTGAATATAACTGAAATTAGGACGCTGCTAGCTAGCAAGTTTGGCACAACTCTCCAAACCAAACACAGAGATCTGTGCAAGAAATGAGTTGATTGAGTCTTGATGAAATTACTTAATGTGCAATTTTCGGAGTCTTGATATTGTGGCACTGCCTGCTTTACGACTACGAGCTGCCAGGCTGTGTGTGCGTCAAATTGATTTCAAGCTTTCCCCAATGGGAAACCTTCAGTATAACCACACCAAAGCTACAGTGACCGCAAGGTTGGTAGAGTTCAGAGAAACAAACACATCAACCCATTCAGGCTGTCTCAATGTAGAAGATAAAACAGAATTGTTGATTTCTTCTTTCATTCCTTTCTTTTGACATTGGGTCGAATACATCCTCCTACCTCGCCCTAGACACACACACACAGGGTATACTGGCTGAATCCTTTTTCAGCAATGGGGATGAAAGTACTGTTAATGACAATGTGGGATTCTCTGTGTGGTTTCCAGCTTTAAATGGTTCTGAAAAAAAACATGTCCACAATTTGAAAATGCCTACACATACTGACATACTGGCATGTGCTTTCTTTCAGCAACTGAAACGGCAACATAGCAAATTAGATGATTTCGTTAAATCGAGCTTCTTCAAGCTCGATTTAAGCTTCTCCACTTCTTCAATGCAATGCTCCACTACTACCCCATTCCAACAGTGGTTTTAGGTTTGTATTTAGTGATTGAAGGTGACAAGGCTAAGCGAAGAGCCACTGTGCAGCCCTTTGGGCAAGCCAGTAAATACAAATTTCAATCTGCTGCTCTGCAGGAGTGGGGATTCACACAGTCTCTTAGAGGAATCTACTTGAGCTCATAGAACTAATGTTATAAAGTGTAACCTTCGGCCCGGGGAAATATTTATTTCTTTACTTATATTTTCCCCATTACACTGTGCAAGCTTTATTCTGGAGAAACATTGACGTTAGTTATATTTTACCTTCTGCTATAAAGCATTGACATGGTTGAAGATAATGTGTATTTTTGACTTACAAGCAACATTTTATTCTATCAGCATTTTGTAATGAAACAATTCAAATACCACTGACTTGGCAATGAAATGATTTGCATTCTAGTCAGATGTGGCGATTATTTTGATGAAAATGCAGAAAACGTCTGGCAACATTGTGTCAGTGTAAATGAAACTCATCACATATTTCATTCAAACAAAATTAGTTTTCATAAAGCAATATAAGCATGCTAGGAGGTGGTGACTGGTCTCTATGGTTACCAAATATATAAAATCCAGATGAATACCTTAATGCCTCGTCCAGTTAAGACATCTTTTCTCTTAAAATGTAATCAGAAACGTAAGATGTGGTCAGTGAGTGTTTGAGGCCAACATGTTGTATTTGAATTAACCTATTTTCCCAGATTGGAATTTGAACCTATGGACTTCTTGACACACTGCATGGCTCGAGATTAACACCACAACCTTTAATACCACAGCAGTGTCATAAATACGTTTTTGCTTCTATTGTGACATGGGAAGTGTAAAATGTACAGAAAATGTATTAATTGTACTAATTTGTCAGATGCCAGAGCTACTTTATGGTAACAATGCACACAGTGACATGACAACCGAGCTAAAGGGACTTTGGAGTTTTTGACGGAATGGAATGGAATGGACTCTTGTACTTGTATAGCGCTTTTCAACCGTTGAAACGGTTCCCAAAGTAGTGCTATATGGATCATTTATCGCAAGTGGAATTTTTGTTAGAGGGCTCATATTAAACGTATGCTCAGAGGAGTAAAGTGATACACCTTCCTACCAATGGTTTCAAACTATTCCACAGATCTACAAATGCAAAATTACAAGTAAACATAAGTAAACATGAATGTAGACAATGCAGGTTACAAAATAATCCATTTTTTGAAGAAGGAAGTTCATTCATCACGTTTATCAGAGCTCATGGATACACAGTGCATTTTTGTGATTAGCACTGAATGTTTGTTTGTTTAAAATGACACTCCACAGGGCACCTTTTTAAGGCCATTTTAACTTGACATGTTGCTTTAGGATTACCTATAGACAGGTGGCCAAGTGCCATTACAACATGTAAAGGAATTGAACAGTTAACTGCATGCATCACAAACATGATGGGTTTATGGTCAATGTATCAAGATGAAAACATTTCTTACACTACAGAGTACATAATTAGCCACGTGCATCTAGTGACTTGATCCTAGCCCTGGATTTTGATAACATGGCGAATCTTTTGCCCAGAAACTGGTGAGGAAAAAAATAAAGATCTGGTTCGAATAGCTCACAGTGCAACTTTATGGCTGATTTTAATGAGAAGAACAACAGATTGTCAGGCTGTATGATCACACACACACACACACACACACACACACTTTGACAGGGATGTCTAGAAAGTGTAGTTGCCACAAAGTTGGTGACTAAACACAAAAAGTATCACTTTTTTAAATGTGATGTATCCTTTTTCCTTTTTGTACTAAAAATGTGCAATAATATCAACAAGTAACATTTCGAACAAGCAGCAAATCTCTTTCCAAATCACTACTTGTATTGTTGCATGTGACTCCCAAGAGCACTCTCTTTTTTATCTTTTGCAGACCCATATTTTGTGCACATCGTAATGACATTTCCCCCTTAGGCACCATTTAGGCATGTCAGTGGCAGCCAGTCATTTGCTGCTAAATCATTCCCGGCAACTATTATTTGATGTAAATATCGATGATGGATTGCTTTAAGGAGCTCTCTATACATCCCCTTAAGGTGCAGTTGTCTTGTTGTGCTCATAGTATGGAGTCTTCATGGTGTTCGTCTGCTAGCAAGAAGGTACCATGTTGAGTACGTAGCATTCATTAGTGCTAAATGGCCAGAAAAAAATTGTCGTTTTATCCTCTCAACAGAATTTCTCATACAGTAGGTGTGTTTTTGTCTGTGTACAAGTATACAGTACATTCATATTTATGTCTGTGCATATGTGTGCATATGCTACAACAATACTGCTGAATGAATCGAAATTTAGTCCAGAGTTGTACACTGTACTGCACGAACAAATCCCCTTTAAATAACTCAAATAAAATGCTACCTGTAACATTAACATCGTTATGTCATAACGATGTTAATGATAATGATTCAGTAACGTGATGATTTACTGAAACTGTAGAAAACAAGATCACCACTCAGTAGACTCTACCGTCTTCTCCTTTACACGTCTGCCACCAGGTCAGATTTGGCAGGGATTTTGCCGTTTTTGATTTATGACATGTTTCTTCAGTACCACCAGCACAAACGGAGCTAATGCTTTCAGAGTTTTTCACAATGGCAGATGGTGAGAGGAGTGAAAGGCCAGTAGGAAAGTCACTTCTTACACATTTATCTTCTTCAGTAGAAGGCAAAGACAGCAACAGCATGGTGTGAAACACAGGGTTAAACAGTAACATGCACTTTTGAGAAACACCACCACATAACAGTGCCACTAGCATGTGATACAGTAGAGGATTATATTCACCATAGTCTTTTGGTTTAAGAGTTACCAATTTATTAGGTACGTGTTAGATCGTAATTTCATTCAGTCCATGTACAGTTATGTAATCACAAAATTAGTAGTTGATCAAAGGTCAAAAAGGTTACAGTGTAAAATGCTGGGAAATAACAGGCAAGGTATTTTCTGAAATATACGTATGTAGCAATGTGCATTGTCATAGTAAAATGAACAAATACTGATACACAAACAGGTTTACAAACACATAATGTATGAACGTGTACTGTACAAAACCCACTAATACACGTAAACACTGATATGCCTAGACACAGGCGCACACACACACACAAACACTCGTACACACATGCAGCACATAGGCCTAATAGAAACGCATGCACGCTCACATTCAGAGAAATTTACTGTCGCTCGCTGCAGCTTTTCCTTTCTTTCACTTTGTTCTGCTCTCACCTCCGAGGCATAATCAGCCTCTCTAATCCATTCCCTTACATTAAGTGATGCTTCCTCCTCCGTTTGGCCTCTAGCGCTCGCTGCACTAGCTGTTGACTGCGCCGTTGTTTTCCTCAGAAATCCCCCTCCCAGTCACAGCACATGGCAGGGAGATGGAAAGGAAAGAGAGACAGATCCCTCTGGCACCTCTTGGAAGATATCCTCATTTTTTGTTTCCCCCCTTAAAGACGACAGGCTCCTTCTTCAGCTTTTGTTTGGGGAATGCCATTGAACAAAACAAGCAAGTTCTGCCGGCATCATAGCCTTTGGAATTAAGCTTTTTCCGAGCGAACGATCATATGAGGGAGTTTTATTTAGGTTCTTGGAATTTTTGGTTGTGCTTATTAACAGTAGCGGAATATGGTACACTCCACTTCAGTAGGAAAACACAACATTTAACTATGGCATGAATATAAAATAACACACGGATGATGTGACGTTAGAGTAAAATGTTTAACAATGGGTGATCTTAGTGAAATTACATAATGTAAGTGGAAGTTGCATGAAGTTATTAAACGGTAAGCACTCTTGCAGGCATTGGCAGGGTGGATGGTTGGTCATAAAAAACATGTGACTTTGACACCACTGCGGTTTTTTCAACCATGAGTGGTCAAAGTGACGTTACATGACGTAAACAGTGTAAAAAACGTCGCTTAGAGACAAACTCACTGTGAATTATTAAGCAACTCTACAGTTCCCCTAAGGTCTGTGAAGCATTTTAGAATTTTTCAGCGCATCGTTTTAGTTTTACAACCCCGTTTAACTGCTTTGGTTCACTGTCACGATAGACAGCCAGATAATTCCCTCAGGAGTCGGAGGAAAACATTGTAAAATTTCATACATGAAATTACATGAAAATAATTATTATTGGACTTAACCCTTCATATACTTCATTGTATTCCAGTATACCTACAATTACTGTTACAATTAAGGTTACAGTAATTTTGTAGTCAAGTTAAACATTTAAAATGCTGATAGCATGAAATGAAACTGTCCATTTCCAGATCTGGTCTGTGAGCAATAACACCACTCCTGTCGTGCCAAAGTATGATGTTCCTACGTTTGATTTGAATCTGTTGCTACTGCCACCACAATACAACGGAGCAGAAAGCCATGTCCCTAGCAGGTATAGGGAATTGAACCAGTGATCATCCCGCCTCAGGTGTGGCTCTGTTTAGATGAAAGTAGTTTTCAAGCTGTCGGAACAATCGAAGTTGTTGGGTCATCACAATCGCCTCAGCAATGGAAGTGTAATATTTTAAGCTCCATATTATACTCATGTTCCTGTCACCCTGCATCTCACCTGTGATGACAACAAATGACCCATTAATGTTATTATGTTACTGAGGCGTTTCAGCCAAACGTGCCTTGGGGACTCATATGTACATTTGCTTTCAGTGTTTTGCTGTGAGCTACTTGCACATCAAAATTCAAAGAAGATGCAGCCCGTATGATTCATTTAAAGTTTCATAATGCAATGAAAGAATACTGGTGGGTTATTTATTTCTCAGCACTAGGGCATAATTATCTGAAAGCTAAAACTAAAAAGGGCATTTTGTATTAAAAGAAGCACATCTTTTATCAGCCATGGTTTTATTTTGTCAAATGGCCCAGATTTTCTTTTTTAATGATTACTGAGTCACGATTGAGCAAGGAGGACCATGTTCCATTAATCAAGCCAACCCTTGCAATTATTCTTTTATTAAAGCCAACAAATCATGGGTGGGGGGTGTTATCCATAAGTATAGTTACATATGTGCCAAGCATACTATTTGGAATTATGCATTTAGTTTTGTATTTTGTTCTTTCAAATATGTCTGAAGCCTCTTTTACTTTGTTTTATGTCATTGTCAGAAGTGCGGAATAGAAAGGGAGATGAGGAAGAATGGGATGTCCGATTATAGTATGCTACTTCTGTATACCACCACAAATACATTCCGAAAGATAAGATACAAAGTAGAGCTATTTCCAGAATTTGGGTACCATGTCATGGTAGGGCACACTCCATCAGGAATGGTGAAACAGTGTAAGATACAATATGTGCTGTGGTCTATTGGTCTTTAGCTTGCTCCTTTGTCAGCTTCTCCATGTTCAGCTTGCAACAAACCTCTAGGAGACTGGTTGGCTGCTGAGCCTCAAACAAATACATGGACAGCATCAGATTAGCAACAATTCATTTTAATTACCTTTGAGATACCTCGTGGTAGACTAAGCAAACATAGATACTATTTCAGCAAGCTGCACCCAGATACGCTATGGCAGGTCTCTCAAAATACAGATATTTTTTGTCTTTCCACCCACTTGACTGATGAGAGGAACCGAAAGTCCAAATCTGAATCTGTGCCAAAGAGACAGGTGTGTGATGGCACGTTCTCCACGTCCCTATCCATGAAAATACATTTTCTAGTTTGCAAATCAAAAGTCCACGATTTGATCAAAATGACAGTGAATTTTTTGTTATAAGAGCCTATAATTGCTTCTAATTAAAGTACTTAAGTTAAAGGATTGTGTCTTTTATTGACAAAATGACCCTTTTACAGACGAGATTATTTATATGTGTTAGTTAACAAAGCAATAAGCCATAATTTAATTTTCCAAAACAGATGCATATTGTATTTAACTTCACTTGGTTGTGACCTTTACAGATGGGATATCAAATGGCTACAAAGCATTAAAAAGTGTTTAAAAAGGCAGTATCGCTCTTGTTATCTGATGATGTTATCCTTTTGTGTTCATCAGAGCGCAGCCTTTGATGTGTACTGAAGCAGTTGCCAGCTGAGTGTGATGTGGCTGAGTTTGACATCTCTAAGTCTGAGAGAGTGTTTTTTGTATCCAAAGAATGGCTAATTGCAGAATTAAGGTGAGAACAGAGCAGCTGCTTCAGGTATCTTACACATGTCACACATAGCTGTCAGACTCCTACTATGGAAGTCCCCTGAGACACCTGCCTTTTGGAGGATTGCACCTGATTGAGAGCAGACTCCAGGGCAGGCCATGCCTGGGAGAGCAAGCCACTGGGGGAAAGGATGCTTGGGCTCCCAAAGAAATGTAACTTGAAAATGGATGCATTAATATTCTTTTCTTCCTTCTTTTGTCCAAGAGGTAACAAATCTAAACTGGATATGAAGGAATAGAATGGGCTCGTAAATTAAATAGGAATAGCAAGACGGAAAGGCAAGAAAAGAGCAAACAAAAAAACCCCACACACAGACACCGCCCACCTGCCTTTGACTTGGCTCTAATAGTTCCTGTGTGATTCACAATAATGTCAATCCTGGTGTAACCTTCTGGGGAAGGAAAGAGTTGTCAAGAACAATTTGGGCAGGTGAAAAATCTTTATTCCGCTCTTGCTAACCTCATCTTTTAATCTAGCTGCTTTCCGTACAAAATCAAAGACTTCCAGTTAAGCCATGGAAAGAAATAGCCCACTTGCTCCAGACCTTTTAGTGTTGTTGGACCTCACACTAGGTAGCAGACCAGGCAGGGATTAAAAGAGCATTCATTATTTTTTGTAATTTTGAATGGACTAAGTGCAAAGTGTTGCTGGCTAGAATTATGATACAATCATCTTAATATGTGTAAAATAGACTTATTTCTTAGTTTAATCCAGGAAGGATTTGTTCAGCATGCATGCTTTCTGTACCCTGCCCTTTTACATTTTTTTATGCACAGATTTCACAGGTTTCTAAAAATCTTGTACGGACACAAATACTCAGATTCTTGCTGTTTGCGTTAGATGATAAAATAATGATTTAGTTATTGCACAGATGTGACTGCTGAAGCCAACATCCCAGTCTATAACCCTGAGCAATAACTTTGAGTCTTTCCTTCTTGTTGTCGAATAGAATAATGTCTGCCTTGGTAATTTTGTCCAACAACATGTTTACTTTCCTTAATCATCAACAGAGCATTCAGGACCGACGTCATTTGAGTACAAGGCTGAGTACAATAAATCTGGGTGTCATCTGCATATCTAGGTATTGTGAGCTACAGAAAGTAGTCTTAATGTCTTGCAGGATTTGGTCTCAACCTATAAGAAATGGAATAATAGACGCTCTAGAATTGTGTCCTGCAGAGGTGGTGCAAAACTTGTAAGCCCGGTTGGTGGGGAGATTTTATTTTTCCCCTTTAAAAGTGTCCTTCACTGTGTCAGTAGTGCATGGAAGGAATTCTCAGGGCTCTGTCTTTTTCCTGTCTCTCATCTCACCAGTTCCCAGTGGAATGACTTATTCTTACAATTCTAGAGAGTCTTAGCAACCTTGTAAGGGTTAGTAAGCCTCCTCTTGTGGCACATTGTCACATGTTTATGGTGGTTCCATAGTGATTCCCAGGGTCCATGGACTTATAGTTTTAGTTTTAGCTTGTGGCTCTACATAGGTTTCAAGCATTACTATCCTCTTTAGAAGATTGTAATAGTTGTCTGTAGAGTGGGGAAGTATCTTCTAACTGTAAGGTTTCCACGTATTAGTAACACTGCTCATGGCTCATGGCTGATATAAGGGGAGCAACAGGAAGAAGGACCCAAATGGTGACAATTAGATGGACTGGTAGAGTTCAGGGATTTATTGCCAAAGTGAAGGCATATATAGGCTTACAGGCAGGTACAGACAGACAGGCAGGCAGGTACAGGGTCCAAGTAAGGGTCAGGTTCAATTTGATGATCTGGCAGGGAGTGAGTGGAAAAGGGCTGGTTCAATATCTGCAGGGATGATGAGGAAATTGGGACCAGGTGAGCAGGTGGGTGGGTAAGGTCAGGCCACTGGGACTGGAGGGAAAGGGGTTACTGCAGCAAAAGGGGGAGTGGTTGGAGTCAGACTCAGTGAGATGACTGAGACAGGCAATGGTTTGGTTTGGCGAAGTAGGAATGTGGCTAGAGGGAGAGACAGAGTCAGAATGTGACGCCACTAAACGTTTGTGCTATTCGGCCATGGTAGTAGTGAAGATAAATTCAAATGCTAAAACAGTTGGAATGTGTCATATGTATCCCAACACTGCTCTCAATCAGTTAGGAAGGAAACCATGAGGAGATTAGCAAAGCAAAAAAGAGCACAAGCATTATAGCATTTGAACCACAGGGAAGGAAATAGGAAAACTGCTCAAGTGAACTCATGCACTCCTACAGAATTTCCTTCTTTGTTGCCACTGTCATTTGTGCTTACATGTATCTGTCATTATCCACCACAGGATTGATAAAAAATCCTCTGAGCTGGAGAAATATGTACCTTAAAGTGAAATATTTCTTCAAACTCTGTCAGCATATCATTGAAACGATGACATGCAACAAAAGGTGAAAAGCTTGACACTTCCGTGATCCGTGTTCACTGAAATTCAAATCCCTTAGGTCACTTTCTCCATTGTTTCTCTACTAAGTTCCCCAAGTCCACATAACCTATTTTGATTTGCAGATTACAGAAGAGCTTCCTGTCAGCTGCCAGTCACCTATTTTCAGCCTCCACTTGCCCTTACACCACGCCTCCACTGCCTATGCTTCTGTCCATTATGAATCGCATAATCCAGCATCCAAGACCTTTGCATGCAAAGCGCACATGCATTCATCATGCTACCAAGTGGTGATGGCGGGATGGGAGGTTGATGGGTTTAAAAGTGCCACTTACCCTTGATATAATACCGAAGAGGGATTGAAAAGGTTTGTAGAGCTGAACATAACCGCAGAAATCCAGATGTACCTCATGTTTCCTGCAGTACTGCTGATTTGTTGCCCCGCTCCCTGAAGAGAAACCTTTGAACCTTTCTAGTTTATTTGACAGTTTAACAGACACATCAAAGAGGTGAGGCACATTGGAAAGAGGGATGACATGTAACAAATGTGCCATGTTGCTATTCTGCTCTATACGATGAAAAATATGCAGTAATGCAATGTTGATGCGGGGTAAGAGAAAGCTATAATAGCTCCCGATATGATATGAGATTGTTGGATAACCTCTACATCCATCCAATCCCATTCCATTGACATTCAGGGTGGGTGGGGGGTTGGGGGCTGGGGGTGACTGAGGGTTGAAATAATTGCCCTTGAAAGGAGGCGAATGTTCTTCATTTGAACAGAGAGCGTGTTGTTCGCTGAACCATGTAAAGATCCTGCCACCATCCTAGAACTACCACACTAATAATTACATTCTGCTTTCATCAAGAGCCTTCACATTTGGGGAGTGTTGCGACGTGAGGCAGAGTCGACAAAAGGAAGCTGGGGCCTGCAGAGGGAGAAATAGCTGTGCTTAGACTGATTGCAGCTGTAGAAAGTTCATGCATCGCTAGACTCAATTATAAACTACCCCAGAAAATCCTACTTGCTGAGAAAAAAAAGGATGTCAATTGTGTTTACTGTAGCCTTGTCGAGTAAACACCATTTAAAGGTATGCCATGTATGTTATTCATCATTCTGTCTGCAGACCATCACACACAAGCTGGTAATTTCCTAATTACCTCTGAATTATGTTTATTAGACTTTGATTGATTTGATCAATTTCCTTGCTGAGAATGAATACTACTTATGTACTGCATAATTTGTATTCATGTGCTGCTCAAGAAAACATTACCTCACATGATTTTTATTTCCCTTTTAAAAACACCTTATTGTATTAAGCCTTTGGGGAGCAGGTGCTCAAATCACTACTGATCCTCCCTCAACTCTGCATCACAGAAATTATAAAAGCATTAGGCAGACGTGTACACAACACCATTCATCACAAATTCTTCCCAGGACATATTTCCACTCAATGAAAAAAAAAAAATCAAAAGTGTAATGATGATTTATTTGGATTAAGACTTTTCCATGGATGGAGCAAATGAGGGCAAATGAAACCGGCACATGACATGTATATCCAAAATCCAAGTGCAACCACTTATAGTCTTTTTTGTATATTAAAGCTTTTTATTTATAAGGCACTGCACAGATTGAACATTTTGGTCAATAGAAAATTCCTCTCACCCCTCATTACTTGGCCACCCCGCAGCCAAGGAACTTGCATTAAATGACCCGCTGTAACAAGACATCTAGAGATGAAGGCAATGTGTGCCTGGAAAAACAGATGAAAGGAGGGTTGATGGCAATACGGGAGGATAGAGAAAAAGTAGAAGATGAAAAGAGTCTGGTAAATAAGGGCAGTATAGGGGATGAATAAGTGAAACATGGGGGCATCTGGATTAAACTCTAAAAAGTAGACAGTCTGGCCTGGAAGAGGTTGGGACTAAAATATTAGGTGCAGGGACTAAAGCTGGTTTCAGCGACAGAATCACAACAACTTTAAGGTACAATATGAATCTGTTCATCTAAGGGCAGTAACTGTATTGTGTTCTTGCTCCTTGCCCTTATTTTGTGAAGTTTCCACACTTGCCGAGCTGCCATCTATAAAGCTGAGGTTAACTGGCAACCTCCACCTCCACATGTGGCAGATGGGGGAAGCAGCCAATTTGTAAAACAACACTGATGTTCTGAACAAGTTTTGTCTGCAGGACACTTAGCATCACTCGCAGTTGTTGTTGCTATGACTGCCTCGACTTTCAGCTTCCAGTCTTGATCCAGCTCATTGTTGGCACAGCGACACAGCACTGCCACTAAAATATCAATCATAGTTCACATTGTCTTATCAACCATGTTCTCCTCACAGTTTGAGGGATTGTTGTGCTGATTTGCCTGGCTTCCACCTGTTGGATTCAAATGATTATCTGCGTATGTTTTTCAGACTAATGCGATGAAAAAACTGAGCTTGCCACGTGCAGGCTTCCTTCTGTGGGGTTAGCGGAGATCATTGAGAAGACAGATTTGGGCAAACATGTAATTTAGACATGAACAGGCAATGAAGAAAATGGGAGGAAGAAAACATCTGCTAAAGCTAACAACAGGTCAATAAGGAGTAAAGTGCAGATGCATTAACCCAGCTGTATTTATTTATTTTTTTACTTTTGAATCTTTGTTCACTTAGTTCAATTTGCGCAAAGCCTTTATCCAGCAGCATAACTGAAGATGACATAGAGTAAACTTATGGAGGCATGCAGGAAGAAGCTGTTGCTGGGATATTTATTTTCTAGAACGTATTATTTGTATGCATGCTGCATACAGTAACAGAGAGACCACCAGTAATCCACACATTGATGCATTAGTCATTTATATTATTTGATTCTGTCTGATGATGCTTAGGAGAAGAGTCTTGTTTGTCAAGATAGTGCATTTGATATCTGTTATTCAAATGCTAATCGAAGGTGATGTCTAAAGATGGAGACATTGGAGATTAAAATGAAAACATGTAGCCACACTGATCAACACAGCATATCTCCAACAAAGTATTTAATGTTATTACTTTGACCTCTTCTATGTTGCAGTGAAATAATTCAGTACACATAGTGGTGATTGAGACAGCCCCCCCCCCCCAGGCCATAACGTACTGCTGTCTTAGTCACCCCTTGGCATTCATTTTCACTGATCTTCTGTACAGTTTTTCTTGCTGGTTGGATCAGAGCTTTAGAAGAATGCATGTCTGCATACAAAGAAGTTGGAGTGCATGTGGTGGCATAGTGGTAGGATTGGGTTGAACCTAAAACCGCTTAAATGTAGATCTATCTCACCCTCATGTGTTAACGTTAATGCAGCATCCCTGGATTTGATTTAACGCTGTTTTATCAGCTGTTTCAAAATTGTAGATTTTATGAAGTGCTCAGTGGTTTTGTACTATAATGCTATGAGATACAGTACCATACTCTAGCATCCTACCATGTAGTAATACTATGTACTGTATTGCCAGCATAAAATTATAGAAACTACATCTTTACTAGCAACAACATAGTAAACTGACTTTGTTGAGTCCATGTCGTCACAGCAGGATGTTAATTCTTGCATTACTGCCTCTACTAATTATCCATATTTCCTCCTACAGTACAAGTTATCTGCAATCTGCCTCCCGCTTCATTCTGAGCCAGCCACTCTTAGTGTGACAACTAAAGATGTGTTAATATGCTGCAATTTAAAAAAGAAAATGTCAAAAACAATTAGAGTCCTCTCAGATAGTCAAACTGTGACTCTGAATCTTCAGACTGGCAATTATCTCTTGCTGAAGACTAAACTGTGTTGTGTCTAACCTTAATTAGTTTCAGGATATTACTCATTACAATAAATATAGATAGAAATGATGACACAAAAAAATGGAGGCAAAGAATAGAAAGATATAAGGTGAGGGAAAACATACTTATTGTGATGGTATGGAGGTGAGGGTAGGTTTAGGTGTGGTACTCTGTTAAATTTGTAATGTCCCGTCATGCCTTCAGGACCTAGGAACTAAATAAAACATTTAATTGGCTTCTGTGTTAATGGGGAGATGGTGTGATCCTAAAGTAACGAGGATAACACAGAATCCATTTATTTTTCATATTATGGTGGATTTTTTGCATAAACACAATTATTTGTCATTTATTTTGTCATTTTAAAAAGACAAAATATTTGCACAAATTATCAGCCACTGTTTGCTGATACTGTAGTCCAAAAATCTGCACACTTGTTATCTGATTTCAAAAAGCGATATGGGTTATTGACACTTTGACACTTTGTTGGCACGTAATGCATTTGGTAGGTATGTAAGCCAGAGTGCTATGCTTCCCCGACTGATCATCAAAGGCTGATAATGCACTTTCAGAACAGATTTACATATTGCCCATGAAAACAATGCAATAATGAAATGAAACTATAGATGAAGTGCATGATGAATATGGGACGCATCATGCCATCTGAGAGAAGTGATGCGTCTTTTGACCAATTGAGGGACATTAGCAGTCCAAGCAAGGCCTAACACAATAAGAATCTGAAGGCCTCCACAAAGTAGCTGATTGCATTATGGGCTGGCTATGCAGCTGGCAGCTGCTTCCTGACAATATGATGATGGAAAACTCTTGTTGCTCCACTTCAAAATAGTCAATTAACGGAAATGAAATTGTGTGATGTCTGTTGCGGCACAGATGCTAAAGGCGAAGATGACAAACTGGGACTGCAGCAGATATTCTCTTGCTGTTTAAAATTAACCAGCGTTTTCCATTTAAGTTTTTATTAACCCTTGTTAAAACTTAACCTGTGTATTAAGATCCTGATGCGCATGTAATGCATAGGTTAATAAACTGAGATTAGGCTATTGCTAATAATCCTATTCAGAGACGGACTGATAAATGAGAACGTTAAACTGACCATTTGAATCACTTTTAAAGTTGTGAGGTTTTAAATGATAGGAGGGTGCACACAGTTTGGCAATGGACTATTTGAGAATTAGAGTTATACACATTGTCACATGGGACCTGCTTCCTGCCTTTGTTGTGTTTATCCTTCCCTTCTATGACTTACTGTCTTTGGTGTTTAGATAGTGACACACTGGTTCTACATGGCATGCAAAACATTGGTCAAGTTAGAATTGCGTTGTCAGGCATGCATGTATTTGAGTGCATCTCTCTTTGTGTATTCATGTACGTACCAACAAAGCCAGAGATAAAGAGCCAAAGCTACCTTGATATTTCTCTGACTTGTCATGGCTGCTTCTCAGACAGCAGTGCACATTCACAGTTTACAGAGTCCTCCATCAGTTTTGCAAAATATTCCCTACACAACATTTGTTAGATCTGTTATCCATTACATACAGTATATAATGCATAATAATAATAGAAAAATAAAGGAAACATATATATACCTACCACCACACACACACGCTTGCGCACAAACATTTTATCTCAATGTAATTCATCTGGATATTTGCTCTGTGGAAGGCACAAAGGTGCTCCATAAATAAATGTGACTTGATTCTCATTCTTTGTAACGTGTAACATATCAGTGCATGTACCACAATCTCTTGCATGCACATACACACTCACACACAGACACACCCGTTTGGACCTTGTCTGCAGCCTTCCTCTATAGAGGTCTAATTGGCTGCATTGCTTCCTCCCACATTTTCATGGTCATTCATGCGATTTTGTTCCATGAAGAATAAGGGCATAGAGCTGCACAAGATGTACAGAGAGCAACAGATAGACAAGTAGAGAGATAAAGAGACAGAAAGTCCTATCAAAGACGACTGAGGTACAAGAAACTAGAATGGCAATCTGTCTGGCATGAATGAATTGGCACGGTATGGAAGCTGAGTCACACGCTAAAGGAATCTTCCCCCATTCAAAATAAAATATTATGTAGTCTTTTAAAGATGGATGGCAACACAAAATTACAAACAAGCATTTAAAACCGATTTGCGGACCAACTATGACCCACACTCAAAAAACTCTACTGGTCCCAAAAATCTCTTCGGCGACTCCTTAGAGATCCAAATTAGCCAACCTGTCTAACTGTCCATGTAAACAGCTTAACCTGAATTAGACTAAGACCTGACTAATGACCAAAAGCTGTTCCCCCTGTCATTTCTTTCCATAACTGTGTTGGTCTGAAGTGATTTTAGATTTTGCTCCATTACACTAATTGCTGACTAAAACAGAGAGCACTCATGTCTGCCAAAGGCCCCGTGGATCCCAGGGGCTCTCTTGAGCGGTGCAGCTGACATCGAGTGTTGCTCAGTGGGTCTGGGGCTCCATCTGTGCCAGCTTCTCCCACTGGGTGCCTTGTACCCATCCGACCCTCCTCCCCTACCCTAATGCTGGAGTACTATACGTATGAGTCCCCCTCGACAGCCTGCACTGAGCTAACACATGATGGTGGTCTTAGGAACACTAACACAGATGATGCAGATGATGTATACATACACACGCATTCTATAGACTAATGCGGGCAGATGATTTATGTGATGCACTGCGACACTGCATTCACTGCGGCTGCACTGACGGGGAAAACGTGGATGTTAATCAGTTTCAAAATGCCAGCCTGTAATTGGTTATAACATTAGGATTTAGGATTTGCTGGCCTTTGACTATAAATCAACAAACCTGCAATGAATGCCATCATTTCCTGCATTGTAACCGAATGAAATACAAAATCTGCTTTAGTTCTCCTGTGTTTGAGTCTGTGCCCCGTCTCAGCCTCCCTCGCAGTTCCCCTGATTGTCGAAGTGTTTCACCTGTTCCCCTGTGTTCACCTGTTGCTCGTCCCCTCGTTAGTGTCCTGTGTGTTTAAGTGTGTTCAGTTCAGTGGTTCTCCGTCTGTGCTGCATGTCGCGTGTATGGATGGTCTCCGTGTTGTTCCGTTCTTTAGATCTGCTGCCTGGTTGCTTTACCTTTTTGTTGTTGTCCACATTAAAACCTGCTCGTTCCCGCGGTACGCGGGTGGGTCCTTTCTTCCCACGTTTATAACAAACATACAAACTCTTGGACATTTAACATGATGATTATAGACACATTGAATCACAAGTATGGCTCATTTTAACAGGCAAATAAATCCTTGCACTCACTTGGCTATTCAGTGACACGCTGTTACACATGCCTACGTTGTATGTGCACGTGTAAGCATATGCATACACACTGCACAACTTACACAAGTGCAAACACACACATGCGGCCTGTAAGGTTTGCCAACTGTGCCACTAGAGTCTCTGATTAAATTTGGCGTAAATGTGCTGACTCCTTGGGAGCTAATTGGTATTTCCCAATCTTATTATGACTGCCTCCGATCTGTTTCTCATGCAGGTACTGTCAAACCAAAGCCTAGGATAGCGTTTGTAAAGACACATCTTTAAATATGCTGCCTGGTGACAGCTTTCTTTAGTCTTTTTTTAAATAAGTGAGTCATCTCCAACAGAGATGAAACAATGGCGTTTGCCAATTGAGCCAGATGTTCATGTTTAAACAAGAACTTACATAAGAGGCAAAGCCACAACATACTGTTTCACAGAGAAGGTGTTCTTGTTCAAATGGTGTGAGTAATTATTTTCTTATTTAGAAAATCACTAGAAAATCATTATGGATTGCATATTGTTCCAGTCTCAGTGTTTTTATATTTAATCTGATTCGACTTTTAGATCATTTAAATTCAATTAATATACTCAGTTTTTCGGCATCAATTTGTATAATGTTTGTTGGATTTGAGTGGGGGGTGGGGGGGATGATGTCCAATAATTTGCCATGACTGATTAGGGTCATCATTTGACTCTCCTGTTAAGCTCACTCTATAACCTTGTTGCTGCAAAAACCTACCTTGACTCCAGTCGGTATTGAGAGATAGTAAATAGTTTGGTAATTTTCTGGGCATTAGGTTAACTTGTTTTGTGTTGACCTTATAGATCTATACAGTGTTTTTGGAATTTCATGTGTGGCGTGTTCTCTTAGGTCTTATTAAGCAAAATGACATGGTAGGGATGGCTGTTGATAGAGACCACACTGCATTCCAGTGGTAAGAACATAACATAAAGAGGCCTGTGGTGTCATGTTGTTCGTCTACACTGTCATGTTGAGCGTGGCGCTCCTATTGTGGATATGTTATGAACATTTCACCCAGTGCTCAGCTTCGACCAGTGCATCACCACCTCTGATGGCTGGATGAGTATCTAGAGTCCAGAAAACTATGTTACTGTAAGGGAAAATTAAAGAATAAATTTCAACAACATCCATGGTATAAATACACTATTGATGAAAGAGAAATATCCTAAATGAATGTCGGAATATGTAAAAATATTATAGTGGCTGCTCTTTTCACTACCACATACCGCCGTATTTTCTCGTCATGTATAGAGGCTAGGGCGGTTAATGTTGGGAGGTTGTGTCTCATCACACAGGACAGGACATGTCATCAAGCCTGCTTTCATTATCAACACTTTCATTACCAAGGGTGTGATCAGCACCAGCACTCGATTGAGAATCCTGTAACTCCACTCCTTCCAAGTTCAGTGAGATATTAGGGCAATATGAGTCAAAACAGTCATTATAGGGCATGTAGATACAGCTTCAGACCTGGGGAGCAGCAAAGTCATTCCCATGGTTCTCTCTTTGGCACGGTGAAGGTCGGCAGAGCAGCTGGGAAACTCTGACAGCTGGGAACCTCCTCAGTCTCCGGCAGACCCCAGATGTTCCCCTCTCCCACGTTCTTTCCAGCTCTTTCCCTTGTCTCTTTTCTCGTTTGCCATCTCTATGTCTCTCAGCAGCGTGGAAAAAAAAAAAAACTGGCAAAGCTGCGTTCCAGTTGTGAAATGGTTGTTTTCGCCAATAGGTTCTCTCCCCTTTGTCCCCTTATACCAGATGTAGCCAATCTTGTGTGACGATGTCAGAATTATGCAAATTATATCATCACGTCTGGAGAGCTGGATAGCGTCAATCTGTCATTTTATTTGTCATTATTTAGAAATGTTTTGACTTCTTCATGTTGGATGCATGATAACACAATTGTGAAGATAATCATGAATGATTATTTTATTATGATACCAAAGGAAGACAATGCTGTCTTTATAAATTAACCTGTATTAAGAACACAGTTTGAACCGATTAACAGACGTGGTTGGTTAATGTTAACACGAAGCAAACACACCTTTTATGATTGCTTTACATCCATTGTGTTTTGGAGTTGGTTACCCATCTGAAACACTTACGGAGAATTTTCAGTTTTACTTCAGCTTTGGGAGTACCCGCAGGAATCATGCCTAATCAAGTGACATTTAAATATTGGATTTTTATTGATCTGACCTTGATGTCCTGACAAAGACTACCTCTTTGGGACTCACAATAAGGAAGATTAATCACAGTGCTCATGGCTATGACAGTTTGGTGAGCAGCTTTAGAAGGTCGTAAAAAGTTAATTCTACAACCCAAGCAACCACATTACTGATGAACTGACAATATCCCCAGTATGTCCCCACTATCACTGGTAGCTTAAAAGCAGACCACGCTCCACTCCAATTACAGAGGACACAATACAGAATTCCACTTATTACATAATGGGTAATTTAATTTGTAAATCATGCATGTGTAACTGGTGTGAATTACACACAACAGAAGACAACATACAGTACAGCGTAGTCATTAGTTAAAACTGTTTTTTTTCTCACAATAAAATAAATAAAGAAGGAAAATAAGGAATCCTTCTAGTACATGGATACAAAATAATAGTCCATTGAATAAATATTAGATACAAATCATCACCAAAATCTACAAATAACATATTTGTGCTATTGATCTGAGAATATATGTTCCCGGATATCTGAAATCCACAAATAGTAAATAGATACAAAAACACAAATTCAATCACCCCTTCTTTGAGTAGAATACTATCTGAACACCAAACTAAATCCAGACGAGTGACGAAAACAAAAAAAACAACAACAATGGAAACAGAATAATGTGAAAGCTTGCTACTTTAAATTAAGGAAATTGAAGCTAAAGTCAAAGTGAGCATTTTGATAGTGTTTTTTTATGTGTGATTTTTACTACATTGAAGCAGGAGGTTTACCAAAGCTTCCTATAATTCTTTGATTAATACTTTATATTTGACTCATATATTTTGACTTTATACTTTTTATAATTTTGACACTGAAATTAACCAAATATAATTGAACCGTACTTTGTGCCTGTTACGAGATGATACATTATCAGTTGCTGAAGGCATCAGTCAGGTGTGATGTGATTGTATGTGAAAGGTAATCTTTGAAAAGGCCTGGTGTGCAGCAGAGCAAACCAAAGCCGAGAAAATGATGTCATGTTTACATAATTATACACAATTAGTTTAGATGCAGGAGTCTTTTGTTTTACCTATTGTAAAAAGCTCCGATGGCAGCCCCCGTCTACCCCCACACCACCAACCAACACATACACCTCCCAAACACTGTTGCAGGATGCCTTAGTAGTCGTGTCTCCCCTAAAATATTTTGTGTAGTTTGGTCACCCACCTTGCGTATCTTTAGTAGCACAGATGATACTGAATGATCATAGAAATAGTATAGGAATACTACAGGCAGCACTGTGTCTCTATGATGCTCTCACTCTTCCGCAACTACATGTTGCTGCTTGTCACGTGGTCACGAAGGCAACACTGCTCTATAGCGTATATAGGCTACTATATTGTATAGCAGAATATAGTTTAGATAATCTTATAGATCCAAGGCAAAACTGACAGAAGGGAGGGACTTGGAGAAGAAGGAGCAATTACAAATCCTTTTCCTACTTCAGCACCACAGACGGCACCATGGATTTATAAATGCACAGCACAGTTATTTACTGTGCTACTGGTATTTCAGAGCTGTGGTCAGGGGCCATAGATTCTAACTTGCACAAACCTAAGTCAGATAAGTCTACGTCAGGATCAATAAGCCAAGCAGCCTAGACTAACATATTCAACTAAACAACCCCTCTGCCCCTGCACTCTCTGCTACTATAGAGGATGGAGAGGGGGGTGGCAGGTTTACAAGGAGGATGTATTTTGGTCATTTTACTAACAAGGGTGACGGCACCCCGCCTCATCCCTCCTCATATTGCCTATTGATCTTAATGTTTTCTCATCATTTTAGAGGAATTCTTAAAATTATTACTCTAGCTTGTGTGTCATTTTTAAAAAGCGTCGGTGCATTTCTTACTTATTCTTTCTTAAATTTGTACACGAAAATAAAACACGTGAAAGTAAAACTGACGTCTCCGTGAATTCTAAATTTAAGCAAATGACTGCCAACATCTACGTATGTGAATATAAAATCAAAATGGACTTAAATTAATTTGAATAGCACTTTTTAAGCACTATTAATAAAGATTTTTTGGCTACTAAACACAACATTGACATGGTATCACTTTAAAAAGTTGATATGGACGATGTGTTGCCGGACGTCTGGCCTGACTTTTCCACTTTGGGATGAATGGACAACATATCAGCTCAGAGTTTCTGGCTTCTGAGTGGACTGCAGCACGAGTTCTTGATCAGTGACCAGGACAGTTGTGTGACCTCCGCCAGAGAAATGGATCTTTAAAGGAGGATGAGTGGGGCAAGAATACAGAAGAAGAGAAGCAGAGAGAGAGAGAGAGAGAGAGAGAGCGAGAGAGCTGTGAGTGTGGCATGGCAGTTAATCATGCTAAAGCTATACACTCCCTCAATCTGTCCATCCATCTGCCTCCCTCGCCTGCCTCATCCCTCTCTCTGTCTGTCTCTCTCTTACTCTCCATTTCTCTCCTCACAGCCCATCTGTCATTTTCACCCACTAGTCTCCCCCTTTCTCACCCTTTGCCGATCTCTCACCTCTAACCTGCTGCCGAAAGGTGTGCTATTTGTCACAACCCAGAGACATCAACCCAAGCCTCTTTACATTTGCAGTGCCTTGCCCATTTCCCAACACAGCTCACCCGTCATGTCCTCACAGCATTTATCTGCTGTCCACCTTTTTTAAAATGTACTGTAAATATTTCTTACTTTTGGTACATTTTCGCACCATTCATATTACAGTCCCAGTGTTCTCAATTTCCTTAAAAATGCTGTAATCTATAATTCAGTGCACAACGCTGTTTCACCTTATCTCAAAAGCCCCCTCCCCCGACCCTCACCTCTAATCTCTGTCGTTCCTATGTCCATTTCCCCACCAATACATATCCTGAACACCCACTGAGAATGTATCCATCGGTCTCTTCATCCCAGCTCTATCCTGCCAGTGATTGCTGGATGTCCACAGTGGGAGGTTGTCAGGGCCATTCAGCTCCTGGTGTGTGGTGGTGGTGGTGATGGGATAGGTAGACTAAACAACCCTGCAGGACCAGGTGAGCATTGTTTTGCCACAACACTGAGACAGAGATCTCGTGCCTAAACAGACAAACAGCTCGGTCTGACTGCTGCCAATGGCTCACCTTATCCATCAGCAAAATGTGGGGGGGAGATTAAGACCTTGGTTACAATCCCGACGATGGCACGTGTTGCTACATGTCAACAGGCACCATTAGTTATCTGCTAGATAGATACGGGGGGCAGGAGAAATTATGTTTGTGTGTATTTAGGAATGTGATATAAGCTTGGAATGTTTTGATAGTTTTGCTGAAGTTTTATACAGATACCAAAATAATACTTTTCTTGATACCTTACTTTACGGGTAGATAAATGCTTTTTCTACATAACCCTAATCTTTTAACAAAAGTAGCCAAACCTCTCAAATGATAAAAATGATCTAAGCACAAGCAGCCTAACACAAAGTATGCCTAAATAAAATGCTGCCTAAAATTGGCCAGGTTATGATTTAAATCGCATATTGTCTGATCAAAGAATAAATAAATCAAGAGTATGAAACTGAGACAAATATTCCATGCCAGAAGCGTAATTGTTTCCAATACACTTTGCTATGGACGCATTTCGGTCAGTAATAAAAAAAATTGTTGAAGTTAGATATTGAGGACTGGGCAGACCCATTTCTTAGTGGAATAGGTTGAAGAAAATTCTGAATTTAGTTCAGATAAGGACGAATTTGGAAAGAAATCATAACGTAACCATTTTTAGTGGGTTTCAATTTGGTTTTAAGCTGCGTTACATCTTCTTTGGGAGTATTAAGGAGACTATGGTGTTTTCATGTGTGTAAAGGGGTCGTGATGATATTTTTGTTTCTGTCCATGTCTCTGTGTGTGTGCATATACATATAGAGTATATTCAGCGTATTCACACCAGCATTCAGATGTGTTAGGGACAATACAGGCCACTCCCTTGCAAAGCAGTTTCCAATAGCAACGGAACCTCTTAGATGGTTTCATATTGGTTTTATTTATATCCTTTTACTTTTATTGGACCCACGTGGGCATTTGCAGTGTATCATTATTTGCTTAATCTTTTTGTGATATTTCAGATGAATGTAAAAATGGATGCATTAAACTCAGAGGCTCATTTTCAATGACTTACAGTATGTGAGCAGTTAGGGCTTCTGATTTACTGCAGTGGGGCTCAAAAATGTGATTTTTCAGTTACATCACAGATCCCCTTCATATTATGTTTGCATGCATATAAAAATTGTGATTTAGCTTTTGATGGAACTAATATAATAGTGTGAACAAGACAGGATTCATGCAGTCACCATACTATTAAGTCCTATTGGACATCTGTATACATTAATTTCATGTCTTTAGGTATGATCAAGCTGCGCATCATGTAATTGGTGGTTGCACTTATTGGTCTGTCAATTTTTGGTTGTTTAAAATGTTCGCCACATGTCCCTTGACAGCTAGGAATCACATTGTTGTCATATTGCATTATTGTGTGCACATAGCCAGTGACAAAAGTGATGGTTTTAGCTGAATAAACAAATAAACCAACCTCAGGTTTCAGCTTAATACATGAAGTCCTTCATTAAATGGCTCCTAATATTAAAGAGTTTTCAGTTTGGCTGGGTGATCTTTTAATTACTGTGACTTTGTTTGCATCTATAATTAGATTTAAACAGATGTTATTTTCAGGTAGGAGGACGGCAGAACAGTAAAGCACTCAAATCCATATTTTGTATTCTGCAGCAATCAATTATGAGTTCCATCTCTTCTTTTCTATCACCGGCACTTTTTTGGAGGAAGAAAAATCCTGTAAGAAAGCGATTGGAATTTCTTTTCCTCTTCCTCCTCTGAAGTCGCTACAATGGCCCCCCTGCCTTGTTCTATCCCGAGAGTGTCTTGAAACCCAATGAATAACACCAGATATTTTCAGTCCAACACACCCAAGTCATACTGAGTACAAAAAAAAAAAAGAAATAAAGCTTCCTGTTTCATCTGGCCAGAAAAATAATATTCGCGGGCTTCCATTTTACTCCCAATTTCCCCATATTTTTCATTTTAGGGAGAACTGGCTTCAAGCATCTAGGCTGAAGCCATGGTGTCCCTGCATGCCCTCTGAAACCCCATCACATCCAGGACATGATGCACTAATATGAATACGCATTACATGCATCTGCTGGGTGAATTTGAGCTATTTTGATTACTGGTTTGTAATATACGGCTTTGCTTACAGGACATCCCTGTGGTGTTCTACATGGTAAATATGTGTAAGTGTGAGGGCAACTTAATTTGAGTCACATACTGATGCGTCAAGAGGCTGGTTTACAAGTATTCAAATGTACAGATTTGATTTGTCCGTAGCTACTTTTTTTAATCTCAGGTCTAATGTTACTGTGACAAAATAATATCCTTTCACAATAAATAAAGTACCTTTCCATGTTTCTGTCTTCCTTTCTTGTTAGTGTTCAGGTGGATGTGAATCTTAACAGTGAAGAAGAACAGGGAAATATAAAATACATGTGTGATTAGCTTTCTATAGAAGAGACAAAATCAGACTGTTGAGATTCTATACAGGTTCCACAATTTATTGATTTGATTATTAATCAAATAAGAGGGTGTAAAAGAATTTTTAACTTAACAGGCTTTATGAAGTGACACCTAGCTCCTCAGTTAGAGAGAGAGAGAGTAAATAAAGTCGAGGTGGCACAGCAAGGAGCTTTATAGCCCAAAGCAGTAAACAATTGCTAACACAGATATGGATACAAAGTATACAATGATAAATGTATATCTCTAAAATGAACAAAATACATACATACAGTATATTTCTATACAATCATAAGGGGGCTATACAATAGTCTATGTAAACTATAGAAAGTTGAATAAAAGAAAGAGATCAAAAGTAAATTCAAAGGTAACACACAAGAGAGAGAGAAAATGCAACAAAATCAAATATGCTCCCATTTACACGGCTACTACTTTGTCCAAGATTAAGGCTTCTTCCATTGTTAGATTGCACATCATAAGACTCATGCATTTTGTGTCAATCCCTTACTATGACTCCGTTGGGAACCACACAAAGTCCCTGAGATATCTGTATTTTAAACCGCACATTGGCAATCCTGAATTGGATTGAGAGGTAATGGTTGAAAAATTACAGACAGGAGACAAATTTAAAAATAGTCCCTCCTTCATTTTGAAAAAAGGAGTTCTGCCTGTACATGTGAAAACGTTGGGGGTTGGGTTGGTTTTAGCTGTTGACGGGAAAATTAAGTAATTATGCATTCATCGCTGTAACACAAACATTTGATACCACCCACAATGTGGGAAGACAAAATAAGTGCTGTGCAGAACGACAGTGGAGAGGTGTCAGGGAAGAGGCTGGAGAGTGTGAGCGTGTGGGACGAACAGACACTAACAGGTAGACATACAAAATGGGCGAGTGGTGGTGTGTGTCTGTGTTGTGAAGGAGAGCAACAAATGGACAAACTTGAAGTGTGTGAAGGAGGTGTAGGTTGTCACAGATGGATGACTAAAAGGAAGGAACAGAAAAAAGGTGGTGGATGGGAGGCGGGTGAGAAGTGGAATGTAAGAGCAGGCATGAATGGATGGCTGAATAGAGCAAGGAAAATAGACGGCAAAAGACAGATGTCCGGTTGGCTACGAAACAGATTTTTTTAAAGGACGGGGAGGTGATTTTGTTACAGGAGCTAACTGCAAATATGCAAGCAAGATCAAAACCATTTAAAGAAGCGTGTCTCAGTTTGACTAAATTAAGCCCAAATCATTGTCAAACCATTAGCTGTCTTGCAGCTGCACTAATCAAGATTTTATGTAAAAAAGCAGCAGCAGCATAAATCACACAAGCAGACAAGGACACCCATTAAAGTGCACTTCAGGTGTTTGTTATGTACATTCCTTTGCTGACAAGATGTGTAAACCTATGGATAAGCCACCATTTCTCCTAATGTACATACAGTAATCCAATGATATAACCCATTATCACTCCTGGAACACCAGTACATATGGCCTGTGCAGATGTGAACATGTGAAACATCTGGCATGTAAACATCATAAGTGTTAGGAGGTATGGAATCAAGGGAAAACATTTCTTCCAACAGCATGAGGGGAAAAAAGAGTTATCCAAAATCTGACAAGAGACCAGCCTCTTTAATGGAGAGTACTGTAACTTTAGTCCTTGGAAAGAAGGCACTTTCCCTATTGAATGCTTAAACCATCTTTAAATGCACAAATACCCCTATAAATATTCCTCAAATGTGCATGTCAGACATATCAGTCATTACAAAGTGTATTATCCACTTCTAGTCAATTATAGTCTGCTCCAAACTGCATGACTGGATCAAATTTGACATCTGTGATATGGCTTGACATTTACAATGGGCCTATCTGCAACAACCATGAAAATAAAGAGAACAGCCACTGGATTTTGATGTAAAACTAGCTGCGCTGTAGTACTTGCTGTCTATTTCACTTGCTCTCCTGTCACGATAGAGTCTGAGCGAACAAGGTGTTCCACTCATGGTACCTTGATGAAAACCGACTTAGACGAGGAAGAGCAGCTTGGATTTATTTTTTCATTCAATGTCTTATCCAATCAAACCTTATTTCCCTGCCACCCTGCCATCATTCACGCTCACACGTCAGACATCCAAGAAGTGGACTTTCTTAAAATCAGTCAGTCTGTCGTTCAGTATAGTGAGACCAGCATTGACAGCACATACAGACATTTCCAGATGTTTGGATGAAATTGAGGATTTTTTTTTATCAATTCCTATCAAAATGGACTGTTCCAAAAACAACACGCTTGCCTACTCTATGGTTAAGGTATGGCTCAATTTAGTCAATTTGAACTACTTGGTTACGCAAACTTCATGGTTCACCTTCTTGGCTACAAGAAACAATCTGGACTTCTGATAGGAGACGGGCTGCAAAACATAGTGATGCACGTTGTAGCCACAAAGATTTACCCCCACACCCTCCCTAGAGACTACTTGCAGCAGTACAACAATGTCACCCTACGTCTGCTACTGCGAAACTGTTATTTGCACGACCCCAAGAGGTAGCTTGTCAGCACAATGTAAACATAGGCAGTTTTAAGCATTTGAACAAATGACCAATGCTGTAGTTTTTCTTGTAAGGGCATTTACTGAGAGTCAAATTCAAAAACAGCTGGCGCTCACCTGTATGCTGTCCCACTGGCAACAATTTATTGCTTCCATGTTAGCAAAGATTTTGGCAAAGTACATTGAAAAACAAACATTGGAAGCATATTTGTTACATTTGCTGGCTCAACCAGAACAGGAAACTAACCAAAGGTGCTTCCACATAGTGGCATTTTCAAACTAACAAGCAATCACATGATGTTTAATGTTTTATGATCATTTCCACATGCACACGAATCCTCCAATACCGCAGTAAAGTAGCTCAGCATTTCATTTCACGTGACCTATTCAAAGTAATTAATAGACGTTACTGCGCAACAGGCATGTAAGATATTGCTATACAGTATGTATAGATTTGAATGACATCCCGACACAAATGACAGAACATTCAGTATGCTAAGAGTTTTAAGTTCTGCGGAACTCAGTTTTAAAGTTTTTAACTTAAAACTAAAATGGTAGGAATTTCCTCTCATTTGAAGACTCCTCTGTTAAGATTAATGTAGGCAATCAGCCTGACGACATGACAAATCAGCTACTTCACTGGGAACATCCTAGACTGGTAGCTCTCACCATGATGTAAATCCATGACGGGCAAAGATGACTCGGGGACAAGAGAACCTTGCATTCATGCTGTAGGGTTTGTGATCTTGCAAAGGTTAAAATATAGTAAATGTGTAGCGATGGACTTCTCCTCTGTCTTTGCATTTTGCCTGAATATTAGATTATGTCAAATACAGATACTCAGGCATCGTGGCTTAAGGAAAGTCCTAACTGACTATTTACAGTCCCAGGGAAATGAGGAGCTTTTCAGCGGCCGCCTTGTCTGCTGTGATATCTGTCAACGTGGTGAAGGGCCGCTATAAGCCGTCCTTTGGGATCTCTCAAGTGGAGAATGCCAAATTTTCCCTGTCAGGTTAGTATAAATATTTCCTTTGTGTTTATTGTGCATTATGCAGGGGCTGTAACATGTGTTGGGCTGTGTTTTTTGCTGGTTTGTGTTTTGCTGTGTCTGGTTAAAGTGATGCTGTGTACTTACTCCACCTGTCTGGTCTGGTTGTGCTCCACTGACAAGATGAAAAGCTGGTTTGCATGTAGCCCAGTTTCTCCTTGTTATCTTTCTTTATACAGGAGGCTGTCAGGTCGCTCTGCAAAATGGATTTTGTCAGTTTTGTGTTTACTAGCTCATACACACAGGTTATAGAAGAATACACAAGACCTTTTCCCCTGAATTGTTAAAATCTCCCATCCCATCCTCCAAGCAGCACTTATTTCATTAAAAACGTGTGTCTCAAGTAGAGGTTTAATGGGGGCTATCAAAATAACCTTGGAATACTGCATTCTCATTTTCTGCAATATCTGCGCACAGTAACTCCTGTATGGTTAAGGCTAGGGAAGGATTGCGGTTATGGCGCAAAATCATCATCTGATATCAACAAAAATAAAATCAGCTTTGTGTATTTACTTTCAGAATACGGTGTAAGTTGCTTAATTATGGTGAATCATATACAGTGCAATCTAAATGACTGCAGCTGTCTCTCCTGATGTGTTCTGTTTCAGGTGTGGTTCCATTTCTTTTCAATTTTTAATTTCCTGTTGGAGGACAGCCTGTGATGACAAAGATGATGAAATATGAAACTGGGATCTAATCTAATCTAAACAATTTCAATATAATTAAACCAAATGTAATGGTCACGGCTTGTGTCAAAATATTCTTTATTCTGCAGTTTATAACATGTCAGAGATGGTCGTCCGAGGTTAGGCATACATTAGTAAGTCAAGCTCTTGTTTTGGATATTCATGCCTTATAACGGGTCAGGATTTGCTCCGACTATCCACAGCACCATGCAGGACAGGCACTGATAGGATGACCTGCGTGAGTAAACAAACATGCTTGGCTGCACAGAGTGCTGGGATGCCTGTCTCAGGGTCTGAGTACACATGATATGACCTGGCATTTGGACCTTGCCAGTTCCCCTTGGTCTGGCTACCCCTGCTGTGCCCTCTAAGCCACCTCTTGCTGGGAACAAGATGGATTGGGATAGAGGCGGAGGCAATCACCATAGTGGCATCGTTTGGCTGTTAGCCACGTTGAAAGACTTGACGTCAGGAGGCGCCGTGCATTACAGCATTACCTCATCCTGTAACAGTACCTGCAGACCATGAGCAAGCTGGAAAGGTAAAGTCTTCTAAGCATGTTTCTCTTATATTTATATTTAACATTTACCTACAGAGGGATTTCACGTCTCAGATCAAGGCCGCTTGACGTTTACCACCGCAGGAGCAAATATATTGTGCTGTGTGTTGTATTTTACAAAGGTCGTGTAAAATACTCTGATTGGCTGTCTCTTTGCCCCTAGTTTCTTGCCAAGGCCTGTTTTGCATGAAACGTTCCATAGTTTGAAAGAGGAGGTGCAAAAAGCTACAGGTGCATTAAAATCCAAGGCTGTGTTGAGAAAAAGGAAGTTGAATGAACCTTTTATTCTCCAGAAGAAAAAAAAGTACAGCAGACACAGAGGGAGTATGCAGCAAAGATGTCCAGGGAGCTGCACTGGCTTAGTTACCTAAAATAAATCCATTAATATAAAAGAAATAACTAAACACTGATTCTTGGAAAGAAAAAGAGGGCAATAACAATAAATAGTGGAATATCTAGAACATTTTATAACACCATACACAGGGAGAGAGGGAGTGTTTGTGTGCTAATTCATTCATTTATTTGACACGTCAGGAGTACACTGCCCCTGTCACAAAGTAATGCATGATTGTGTGATGAGATGCTGCTTTAGTAAATCACGTGATATTTAGATGAAGCTGTGAGCGCAAATTGAATTAATGACAAAACGGCCCCGCTCTTTCAGGTATGTTAAATCTGAGCCTGGAGATTTCACAGATGAAAAGGAAGAAAGAGATGCCTCCATCCTCTTAGACAACTATTGTTGCTAGCCAAATAATGAACAAGCATCAGTGGATTTTATATTGGAAGGAGATGGTTCATCCCTGTGAAATGTTCTTGCTTTTACACAGACCACCTATTAAAAGCACTGTGTTCGACAAGTGTTGTCCCTCTGCTTTCATTCTCTCTCCCCCCTCCTCCTTCTGACTTTTCTCCAGGTGCTACCTCTGGTTGATTTCCACCTGTGCAGCCCGGTTGACCTACTCGTTGGTTCCCACAGACTTCATGCTGCTGTATCACCACTCGGGAAACTCACTCAGTACCTTGTTGCACTAGGCTAGTGGTTGGTGAATTTCCTTTTCTGTAGACAAGCCAGTTAGGCTTTTTGTTTGTTCATTTTTTTGGGGTTAGGGTCTAGCCAGGCCTGGTTTTGTTATATTGATTTCAATTTATTTAGCATCCACCTTGTTCCGTCTTACTCCACATGTTACACACGTTTGTTATGTGAACAGCCCGACAATAAACTAGCTTTCCTTAATCACCACTGCTCTAACACTCCTTGACTGTCGTGTTGCCGTCTCCACCTACCCCCAGTTCGAAATAGGGATGTAACAGAAGATTAGAGGCTGTTTGATTAGTAACTTATCGTTCCAGCTTTTATTACATTTTATCTCAACAACTCAGTTACTGCATCTTATGCAGAGGTTTCGCAAACAGTTTATTTTCCAAGCTGGATGTACAGTAGTTGACACAGATGTTAACGCACATTTTCAGAGCATTTACAACACTCACATTATGAATGCTATACTAACAGTGACGGTATAGTATTTAGGAGGTCCAGAACTAAGTCCTTGTGTAAAACTCGAGTAACCACGTGCTGCCTTTCTTGGCTCTATGTTATATCACCATTCTCGACCACCAATCTCCTACATGGAAAATAAAAGTCTCAAATCTTTGCCTTCCTTCATCTTTGCTGCCTATTTCTACAACCCTCTTGACCTCACTGCAACAGCAATAAAAATGCTGAATCACATCACCATAGGATAACCCTGATGCCCTTTTCCGATGGAGTCAGATACACCCAACAAAGTACTGGCACAGACGCTAACACTAACAGGAAGTCTGTTTTTAGCAGGAAGCGGACATTCTAATATTGATGCAGGAGATTTGTCCCAGGTGAGCTGTGGGGAATAGGTAGATTTAGCTGACATTACAGTCCATCTGGGAGGAAGAGCCATTCACCCTTACAGCATTATATACAGAATAAGATGATTTATGCTTAAAACCTGTATGGGTGACAGTTTGTCAGAGGGACAGGAAATGTTATTTTCAGCTCCTCAGCATCAGCATTGAGGGGTCCCTGTAGAGCGCCATGTATGCAATGTTACATTGTGACTTCAGTAACAGTCCTCTTGTTCCTGCTGGATATAATACTGATTTTAATATAGATATTTCTTTGTTTTGTTGACAGAACACATTGAGTACAAGTGGATTTTTTATTATTTTTTATTTGAAACACTGGTCTGTATTCCTATGATTGTCAACAAAACAAAACAAAACAATTTGCCAAGGGTTTTATCCATGCTAATGATTGCTCATAATAATCAATGCATGTGATTTTTAGACATCACATGTGAAAACAATTTTGCATGTGAAATTTATGGTTTGTGAAACAAAATTCCACATGTGATGGATTCACATGTGCATATACTGTATAAGTAAGGGGTTCAGACATTTAACGTGGAAAGTACAAAAGGCATATGTAGAGTTTGGATATCTCAAATGTGAAAGGTTTTTCACAAGGCCAGTCTGTTATGGCTGTGGAACGTAGGCCAGAAAATCCCCTGGTGTTTCCTTGTGTTTTCCCCTTCCCTGTGCTCCCTGTGCTCCCCTATCTGTCTCTCCCAGTCTATGTTTCTGTTGGTGGGTGTGTTGGCAGGGTGCTCCCTTCCTCGCTCTCCTGGCTCCCAGCTCTGCTTCTACTGTACACCTGTCTGCAATCAGCTCATCACCCCTTCCAGTCTGCTCACCTACCTCTCATCAGTTCATCTACCTGTAGTATACACCGATCAGCCATAACATTATGACCACTGGCAGGTGAAGTGAAGAACATTGATTATCTTGTTACAATGGCACCTGTCAGTGGGGGTTGGGTGGGGGGGATATATGAGGCGGCAAGTGAACATGTTGTCCTCCAAGTTGATGTGTTGAAACAGGAAAAATGGGCAAGTGTGACACCACCTACCTAAACATTGTTGCAGACCAAGTACACCTTTTCATGGAAACTGTATTCCCTAATGGCTGTGACCTCTTTCAGCAGGATAATGCACCCTGCCACACTGCAAACATGGTTCAGGAATGGTTTGAGGAACACAACAATGAGTTCAAACTGTTGACTTGGCCTGCAAATTCCCCAGATCTCAATCCAATCGAGAATCTTTTGGGTGTGCTGGACAAACAAGTCCGTTCCATGCGACCCCACCTCGCAACTTACAGGACTTAAAGGATCTGCTGCCAACGTCTTGGTTCCAGATGCCACAGCACACCTTCAGAGGTCTAGTGGAGTCCATGCCAATCGAGGCAAAAGGGGGACCTACACAATATTAGGCAGGTTATAATGTTATGGCTGATTGGTGTATATATCCTGCCTCCTCAGTGGTAGCTATGCTCTATGACCAACTTGGTTAATGTTTCTAATGTTGATTCAGTATCGTCTTGCTTCATGTACTAACCTGATTCTCTTGTGACCCAGGATAATCACCCGCCTGCCTGTCTCCTGCTTGATATCCTGCCTGCCTTCCTGCCAGCCATTCCCCAGCTTCCAGCTAACCTCTGCCAGCCACGCCTCCGCTCATCCCCTCCACTTATGCCAGCTCCTCCATTACCATCACACACTCCTGCTGCCACCAGGTCCCTATTACCTGCCACCAGCCCTTCATCTAGATCCTCCCTTACAATAAAAACGATTTTATTTTCAACTCACCCCTGTCCGTGTCCTGCATTTCTGTCACTCCTGAATTCAAGAGTCTACTATAAACAGCATTCAACACAACATACATTCTTATCATAGCCTACAGTCTTTGGTGAATGCATTTAATCACAGTTTCTTACAGCATAATATTCAGTTCAATGGTATATTTGCATTGCACCACACGGCAGAACACAATGTTGGGTGATTCCTCATTTGAAGGCCTATGTGCAAAATAAACACTAACGTTGAGTGTCAAAATGAATAATGGGTGTAATAATGATGCTGAGTTGGTCTAAGATGTAAAATGCCAGTGGCAAGACAAAGTCAAGGCAGTTTATTTGAGAACACTAACCACATACTACTGTTTTGGCAACTGAGACCCCTCTCACAATTGAAGAAAATAGACTGAGATGGTTCTCATTACTGAACAAACCTTTTTTTTTCTCTTTCTGTGCCTCCTTTTTTGCTCTTTTGTTCTGATTGTTGACAGGTCAAACAGAGAATCCTATTAAACACTGTCTTGAAATTGCCAAAACGAGTAAATCAATGATCGTCTCAGATAAATACCTTTCCTCCTGTCACAGATTGTTATTGGTAATGAAAGGCAAGTTGAAGCAGTGCCCATCGATGGACTGGACCAGACCTTCATCACTGTCAAGCAGCTAATACATGTCATGTATTTGTTACAGTAGCGATGGCACTTAAATGACACTTTTAAATTTAGATCTTCAACACAGCGGCGTTGTGGCTGAGAGGACCTGTGGAATGCTCACAGCAGCTGTTTGTTAGTGGCAGGGCATGTGGCAGGCCCCTGTCGAAACAGAGAGTTGCTTGCCGACTATATTAAGGTACAGTATGTCACATGCCTATGGCCTGGCAAGCTTGGATCATCCAGGTGTAGTGAAAGTACAGTTGGTCACCTCAACTGCTCTCTTTGCTGGAATGGTGACAGGACTTAGCCAGCAGACCTGTCTTCATCTTCCCCGCTTTTTTAGAAAGAAATCTTTTTATCTCCATCCTTAACTCCTGTTTTATTTCTTTACCTAACATGACTTCTTCTTTTTCAGCTTACTGATATTCTATCACAATTGTAGGCTATCGCATGTAGAAGCCCTGACTTTACTTAGAGCACATAGGGGTCCTGCTATGAAAAATGCCTAACACTCATATATTATCTTCTGCGTTAGCACACTCATGAAGTTCAAGCTGTGCTATACCCCCTTTTACCTAAATCTGAGTGAGATTCCCTGTGAATATTCTATGCAATGTAATTGAACAGAGGTGTGGCACCACATTAAAATGAATGCCATGTTTGTGTCTGCTGTATATTTTCACCCAAATGATTGTAATGGAAATGATCATGTGCCTGAGCCTGCATATAAAGTGAGAAGCTGCATCCTCAGCTAAGTGTCTAGGATGCTAATAGGGAGATGTTTTATGGCCTGAGACACATGGAGGGGAGCAAGGGAGGTGTAATGGCGGAATATACTACACCATCTCTGTGGAGCAGGCACCTGGCTCATTCTCTGCATCCATTCCTCTTGTTTTGTGACACAAACCTGGCTTAGATGGGTATTTATGGGAATAGTTTGCTTTGGGCATGTTGCACCCAATGTTAATCTGCAACCAACATCCCGGAAAGAATTAAGTTAGCAATGTTTCCATCCAAATGTAGTACACATTTATTTTCAGAACTGAATTTGCAGAAAACTTTAATTAAAACATTCAAATTTATGTGCATTTCCTGGTCATGCTATTTCTCCAGTTGGGTGCCATCAAATCATTGTCGAGGAAGAGGGCACAATGAGATGGCATAAAGAGCACCAGTCAAACCTCAAAAGGCAGAAAACTCATAAACTCATAAGACATAATGGAGATATGGCACATCCGTCAGCCTATCTGTAATTTCTGTTTGTTCAGTAGAGCGTGAACAATAAGTCACATGCATAAAATGTCATGCTAATTTGCTTTGTCTATTTCCAATGCACTTTGTCACATTTTTTTTATAGCTACCTAAGAATTTAATTGAGCAAGTGGTTACAACGTTTTACAAAGGTGAATAAAACTAATCAGTCATGATTCAAGTAAGCTAAAAAGGATGTCATCTCACATGAGTTGTTGCATGTGTGTCTGGGATGAGATAATTTGATTGACCTGATGGGAAAACACAGAAAATCATTAAATACTGTGCACATCTCCCCTCACCGAAGCCTCTCTTTTTTCATATTTAAATCTTAATATTGTGGGACAAACTAAAAATGAATGGGCCACATGAGTAAAAGAAAAAATATTTCATTCAAGCACCACATTTTCCTTTAGATTATCTTTGTATTCCACCGGCTTCACATTAACCTGTCTTCTAGATTTGCCTTTATTATGATTAATATTAGATTTAACATTTTAATGTTACAGCATGTTACTTGAGCAAGTCAAATAAAAGGTAAAATGCAATAATTAGCAAATAGTTGAACAAATAAAGAACACCTAAATCTCGCTGGTCAATAAATACGATTTTGACGATGAGAGCTGAAATGGTAACCTGCTTGAGTTTGATGCTTGCGATAACTTTTTTGCTGCAAAACCCTTTAATTAATAATGTCATTTTCCAACTCTAAATTTCCAAAACACATTCCTATCACTAACTAATTAACAAACAAAAGAAAGCAACCCCCTCCCACCCCAATGCACTGCACATCACCATTCTAATTGTCCTCCCTTGGAGACGCTCCCGAACTTTCTAGCAAAGTAGGAAGGCATGTTCAGCGATGACAACCATATGGCTGTTATTATTGAATGAATACACAGTAGCGCCTCATTAAACACAAACCCAACAGAGTCTTTTGTCACTGCGGCTAACAGGGGCTGCCTGTCTAGTGTATCGTAGGTCCAGGCCATGGGTGTGTGCTGTAGATGGCCTCCTGTGTAAGCCAACGAAACCACTAAAGTGATCCTCGGTACTCAAAAATCATAGTTTCCACTTCGATTTTCACTGTGAACCTTACACTGTATATGCAGAATGCCATTGTTTTGTGGTGGGCTAAAATGCCTTAAAGAGACAAACGTGGCTCCTGACACATTCAAGTGTGCTGCATTTCTCACCGCACCCAAATAAGTGACGTCAAAGCAGTATTTTAGACAGTTTTTGGAACTTAGTGAGCAATGCGGCAGAAGATTTCTGTCCGGTGTTGTTTACGGTCTGTCAGCTTCCTTTCAGGTACACTACATAATGAGAAACTAGATGACTGTTTGATCTAGTATTTTTGTTGAACTGGTCCAAAGCATCTTGACAGGGAATAACAATGAGGGGTCACATTGTGCCTAATCTCCACCTGTTACTGTAAGACAAATGTTTTCATCCATAGTAAGAATTCCTGATGGCTTGTTTTGTGTCGACCGATGAGGCAAATCTGATGCTCTTTGTTTAAGGTCTCGTTAGCTGAATGGCACTCCACCTGCGGTTGGCAGCTTAGGTAATTAGAGCCTTGCAAAGCCTGACACTTCAGCTAGAGAGCGTGTGCCAGTGAGGGCAAGCCTCACTACAGACCTCCTCTTCAAAGTCTAGACAATGGTTTGTTTCTATTGTTCTATTCCCTCTTTAGTCCTTAATTTAGGGTTCAAACTGCCCTGACTCATTTGTGACTCTTTAAATTTAAACTTTTTTAAATCATTTAGTGTTAAACCATCTTGTTAAAGAGGTTGCTGTTGCAATATTTGCGCATATCCCAAAAACTGCTGATATGCAAGTCATATTTAAAAGTAGGTGTGTTTCTTCATCTAACCATAAATTTCGGGCTTTTCATTTGTGCATGCACCTCAACCCCAGCCTTGCTGTTGGCTAGGTTTGTTTATACAGAGCGGACTGTAAACGGAGAAGAGGCCCCAATTGAGACTGTATACATGTCCAAGGAATGCTCCTAAAATCTGAATAATATCGGCATATCCCAGGTCTTAATTTGAAAATGCTACATTCACATTGAAGTCTAATTTGGAATATCCAAACAGAATATGCTGTTTACATGACCCATATCAAATTTGGAATATTGTCATATTCCATATAATATTGGAAAATTAGTGTGCATAGTGTGTCGTTTGGTCAGTGAGACCACAGGCCTGTACTATGAAGCAGGATTTGGGGTCAGCCAGGTAACTTGAGATTTAACTCTGGGTTTTCAAGGTTACGACGGTGTTTCACTTCTTACCGGGGTACATTGCCATGGTGACCTATGCTGCACACCTAACCTGCTCTGGAGCAATGCGTATTAAAAACATACAAGGCTACTGACCAATCAATGCTCTTGGAAAATGGCATCACCAACAGAAAATCCCCTGGAGCTCGGTGCACAGATCACAAGAGGGGCTCTTTTTATGTGAGATACAGATTCTCGTCTGAGAGACTGACTTATCTGTCAGTTTCTTGCAAGAAATGTCAAAGCCGTCCTACAACAGAGACTGACTGAAGCACTAAAGCCTTGCACTTGTGCTTATGAGATATGACAGTAAGCCTACTGATCGCTTTGAATTATGTTTTTATATATGTATTTATTTTTGCCCATTTTACACCGCCACAAACAATAAGGCTAAAATTGTTGCAAGAATACATCTAAGCATCACATTATTTTAATGAAATACACAAATGTAAGTAGGTTATGGTCAGATCTACTCGTGCCCTAATAACGGGGCAGTGATATCATAAGCCAGTTGAACATTACGCATTCACACAGTCGGTGTTTCTTTGCCAGCTGTGTGTCCTGCATTTGGCAGCTGCAGCTGTGTTGCTTTTAGCCTGGATGATGTGATTAAATTCTTTGTATTTCTCTAATATTATAGTTTGCTCTTCATTTATAAAGTATGCCGCTCTGCTGCCAGCACACTTGCCATGTTTGTGATTGGTCATTTTATGTGAACTCACTCACGACTAGATTGGCATCACCGTTGTGTGACTGATTATCGTGATCACGGTTGTTAAGCCAGATAATGAAAAGACATCCTGGGTATGTTGAACTTGCTTCATAGTGCAGGTCTCGGGCTGGTAGACATAGCCTTGGTGGAGGCCTACACAGGTGCCACCAAATCACCTTAATGACCTTCCATGACTACAAGCTCCTACAACATGACTACAAGAGACCAATCTAACCACTGCAGGCAGAAAGAGGAGGGGTCAAGAGTGTAACCATTAAATGTTCCAATCTGTTCAGAAACCAGCTGAAAGGAAGCTGCAGTTCCACTATGTTCCAGTCTGCACCCCTTTTCATTTGAAAGATAAATACAGGGGAGGGATAGTTTTTAACCTCGCCTTTGTGAGGCACACAGCTAGAAATCTGGCAGTGGTACATGACTTAGAGTGTAGGTTTGACTTTGAGGTTCAGTTATTTCCAACAGCTTAAAGCATTGCCAAAATTAGACCTTTCCTCTTTTTAGCTGATCTGGGGGAGAAAAATCCATAGTTTTACATCGCCTTAACAATCATAACCTTTTTCCCTGTATAAAATAACCTCACTCAGCTATCTGCAGTGTCAGCAAAATGCAGCAGCCAGACTTTAAACACAATGGTATTTTTACCCATTATAGCTTCCCAGCACGGGCTCCCGTCAATCAATCTATTTAGGAACTGATTTTAGTCTATTACTGTTAGAAACCCTCAAACAGGGCCTAACACTAACCCTGGCACGGACCTTTTTGACTCTCTGTGGGCCAAGAATCCTCTAACAGTGTCCTTCCAGCTGTCCCAGCATCCAGCCTTGAAGCTGAGGGTGGCTGGTTATTTTCTGTCAGAGCCCCTTTTGCATTGCAACAGTGTGCTTGGGGACGTTACTGCCTGAGGATGCAGAGTTTGCATTAAAATCACAATACCTCAACAGGTGTAATAATTATGGAGGTTTCATATTTGAAATGCATCTAGGTTAACTGACCAGGCAACATAGCACAGTAATCAAAGTTCTTCCTTTTTTAAATTACTAGCATTCCCACAGTAGGGAATGGTCTTTGATAGCTGTGAAATAAGGTGTCCACATACCTCATGTGCATTTTGATGCCTTTCTTGATCATATCCATGTGCAGTGGCTATTTTTATAACAGTCTGAATGAATAAAATACCCACAGCATTTTCAGAATTTCAGTTTATATTGGCAGATTTCTGTGTGAAAGTGTTTTAAAAGTGTGTTTGAGATTTAGAAAGGGAAATAAATGGGTTTATGTTTCACAAGGTGCAATATTCAAAGCGTCAAAAAATACTCATGACAACCATATGGCTGTAATTATCGAATGAAAAAACACTGATTATACCGTCAGATTATATATGTGTGTGTGTGTGTGTGTGCATGTGTGTGTGTACATACATACTGATCAGGGATATTATGCAGCAAGTGAACATTTTGTCCTCCAAACTGATGTGTTGAAGCAGGAAAAATGGGCAAGGGGAAAGATGTGAGCGACTTTGACAAGGGACAAACTGTGATGGCTAGACGACTGGGTCAGAGCATCTCCAAAACTGTTCCCGGCCTGAAGTGGTCAGTACCTACCAAAAGTGGTCCAAGGAAGGAAAACCAGTGAACTCACAGGGTAATGGGCAGCCAAGGCTCAACGATGTGCGTGGGGAGCGAAGGCTGGCCCGTGTGGTCCGATCCAACACAAGAGCTACTGTAGCTCAAATTGCTGAAAAAGTGAATGCTGGTTCTGATATGTGTCAGAACACAGTGCAGGACAGTTTTGGTGAATGCATCATCAGCACTACATGGATTTGTTGGGGAATTGTGTGACAGGCAGTACTGTTTATCTCTGTGTCTTATTCTATATATTATCCATGTTTTTTGGTTGTCATATAGACCTTATATTGAAATACTTTGCTTTTAACATTACAATGTTAGTGAAGTTTTTGCCTTTCTGTAGACTTTCTGATCAATAGGACATGATGCATTTTACATTTATGACAATTGCCACAACATGAACATTTTTAGAACCGTAAATAGAAGAAGCACTGTTTTCCACCATGGCAGAATTTGCATTTGATTGACAGGTGGTCTCTGGGAAGACACTTTTGCATCAATAATCTTCCAACAATCAAACCAAAGATCACACAGATTACTAGTGCAATTTGTGTTGGTGGTGTAATACTCTAACCGTGCTATAATTGGTGTTGTAATATTTCCAATTTGCAGAAAACTGCAGGTTCAGTTACCTTATCTGTTCACCAAGCAGCGAGACACTGCTAATTATCTATTTTTTGGAATGACAGAGAGAGAGGCAAAGGCATGTGCTGTATTATTTCATTCTATTGCACTCTGACTCGTCTAGCGAAACACACTCACGCATGTACTGTGTATCTGCAAAGAAGCCAATTTCTACTTGCAGTGTGTGCAATGTAGTGAATGATAGCGATTGTAAATTATTAGATATACATTATAAACTGTAACAAATGTATAAAGATACAGAGGTTTTGAAGTGACTGATCTGTCTTGACCTTCAGGTGGTTTAATCTTCTTAACGACAATATATTGACTGGTTACTTTATCTACTTTTTTTTTTGCCGTTACAGCGACCAATTCTTTTTTGAATTCTTGGTATTCTCTAATCTAATGGAGGTATATTGTAATATTCCTTAGCTATATAGATCACTGCAGGGTGGGTGAGTAAAAATGGCAGTGTATGTACAACAGTCAATCACTGCATACAAACGTGCTATATCTGCTGCAGCATCAGAGATGTAAATAGAAGCAATCAACCGAAAAGGAAAATGGAGATGGTTTTTCATAAGGCAATGCAAACAATTGTGTGATATTTTAGACTGTGGAAGATCACACAGTAGTGGCTGAGAATTCCAGATGAGCCGGGGAAAGCTCATTCACACTTTGGAGACGAAAGAAAAAGTGCAGTTATTGATTTTTATTGGAAGTGAGATCTAGAAACACGAACTAGTCCATAAGGAAACCAGATTTTGGTAAAACTACTGAATCAGTGTTTGGAATACGCTTTTCCAACATCATTAAAAGCACATCGTAATTGACACGGATTCAAGCTGACTGTGGTTACTTTTGAGGGTGAAACTACCAACCTTTTTAAACCTTTCAAGCCCACGGGGGGAGAGTTATTGATAGTATAAAAATACATTTTGATAAGCTGGAGGACATGTATTTTGCTCTGATTTCACAGCCTAAAAGACATTCGACAGGTCTAATACTTTTACTACGTCTCTCCCAAGAAACAATAGCACAGGCTGAACCAGTGGCGCCTCCAGAATGTTTTCATAGGGGGGGGCCAGAATTGGGCCACACCAAAACCGAAAGCCATAGCCATTCTATATTACTGTTGTAGTATATAAACTATGTCAATATGAGAGTTAATGAATCGCATACTGGTATACTTGAGTTTCTTATTTTACAGTTAATGTTACTAATTATAGATATAGACCATTGATCCTCAATATTTCTTTCACAAGAGCCACATTGGCAGAGCAAAGTCAAGGGGAGAGACACTTTTACGACAATATACCAAGTCACCAACACAGATGAGCATTTCCGTGAAACAACACAGCCAATACATTTTCAATTAAGAGCATATTTACCTTAATGTTGGGATGAGCAGAAGCTAGCATGCATGTCCTTGACTTTCTTCATGTTGTACAGAAAGAAAGCAAAGGGACAAAGCACCCTGCCTGGCACGTAACAACTGTAAATAATAATAATAATAATAATAATAATAATAATACAGTAACAAAACAAGCTCATCACTAAGTGCATGACAGTCACGTTGAAACAAACCCATGTTTGTTTCCTATCATACCCATCTTTAGACAAAAATGCTCCCTGCACTGTGCTGCGCAGCCCTGCATGAAAAATCATTCATAATATAGCATATGTTATGTTGCCCTAACTGGTAGCAGGTGAACTTGATATATGATCTTTGTACAAGAGGTCAGCTTTCACTTCTGGCATTATTCATATTCACCGACGCAAACCAGCCTTCTGTGCTGCACAGTACATGTGCAGGCAAGCTACACAGCATAAATATTCATGGAAGAAGTGTCTACAAGGTGTTAAAGCTTCCCTTTAGTCAAACCTGTAACAGACATCTAAATGTACCTGTTTTATAGTAATTATTTAAAAACAGCAAGAGAGACAAACAACCTGGAACTGTGGGCGAAACGTACATAAACGTTGACAGTGAGGCATTTAATGTACAGAAAGAGTTACAGTACTTGAAACTGGACATGAAAAAGAGCAAACTATCTACATATTATAACACATGAGCTGATGACACCGTGCTTCTTTTTCAGCATGCTGACCTTCAAAGAGTGGTTGCAAACCTGATCGCATCAGGCCTTGCAACGCAAAACCCCTCTGGATCCCCTAATGATCTAGCTAATCAGGTTAAGAAATGTTTTTAAATAAGGCCTGTAATTTTATTCAAATATTCAATGCACATTCCTCATTTCATTTGAAATAATGAGAGACAAGGAGAGCGGGGCAGAGATGGGGAGGGAGTGTTGGAGACAGCGTGAGAGAGAGCAGCTAAGAAAAGAGGAAAAGAATGAATCAGAGAGCACAAAATGTAATTTGTCAGCCTATTCAGACAGCCAATGCCTGAAATGAGAATTAACAGAGAACGCTCAAGACTACTCTTTTTAATTGGACAAGGCCACTCTTGACATTTTCAAGCCAAACTTCAGTGACGATGATGGCAGAGAATGTGTCATAACTACAAATTATTCTCTCTGCCACCAGCGCTGATGAGCAGATTCACGAAGCCTTTTTTATTCTTTCACCATATTTGCATTGTCTGTTATCTCGACTGTGCTGTCCTTTTGAAATAACGCTGGCGAGACTCCCAATTCTCACTCAAGAATGAGTAATACACCCATATGAAGAATGTTTTTCTTTATCATAATGTCACTCTGGCATTTGACCTCAAATGGCACCATTTAACTTTATAAAGATTCCTGAAAATGGGAGTTTCAGCAATTCTGAAAATTGCGGTGGAGTTCAATAGGAAATCTGCAAATGCAGGTTGGATGTGTGTAAGAAAATAAGATACCTTAACATTTTTTGGAAAGCCAAGCACGGCAAAATACCCCAGTGGGCAACCATGGAGTCAAGATAAATATTTATTTCCAAGCAGTGCTGCTTTTTGTTTAGCGTGCCTGAAGGCTTCGAATATGATGCCCAACCAAAATTACGTAATGTGTGTATGCACCCATTTAAAATATATATAGTCTAGACTTTTACATGTCACTATGAAATACACAAACAACTGAATTGGATTTCCAGTAAACTGCATTTGCATGCACAGTGCACCACATGTTTCAGCAGCTTTCCAAACCCTCTGTTTGAGTGTGCTAAGCCTTCCGCTGGACGGTAAACCTGCAATCCAAGTCTAAATCACAGAAACTAGGATTTCACTATAAGGAAGCCAATTTGGAAGTCTTTTGAAATCTATGTGGGTAACATGAATGAGAGGGTCTTTGAGCAAGGCATTCCATCCCTGACTTCTCAAAAGGGAGCTGTAATTGCCAACAGTAGAAAAATATAGTTGTATGGGTAGCTCTTTGAACAATATAAGATGTATGTGTATGAAGCAGTGCAATAGGGAAAAAACATAATGCAAGCACAGCAAAATGCAGGGACAAATCAAGGTTCAGAGCAAAAAAAAAAAAAAGTCCTGTAATCCACATGGCTCCATCGCTAGATTTTTCACGTACACACACACACACACACACACACACACACAACCTGTCAGGTAGTCAGAGGAGGAACATATTCTGCTGACTAAGAGGACCTGAAACCCAAATAATGGATCTCATTTGGGGTTTACACGCTCGCCAAATGAACCGATGGCTGGAAACTGAGCTGCACAGTCTAAAATGCAGAGTTTGTTCAGAGGGCTGCAGTTTGGCATGCTAAGATGGATTTATTTATTTTTTTCTGTGACTTATTTATTTATTTTTGTAACTTTAATACTAAATAATTGCGTGTCTCATGTCTATTTAGGGAGGTGTATGTGCTGTTATACCGGAACACACACCATCATTTTCAGTCCCTGTGCTGAACAGATACAAGCATGGTCTCACTCACACACACACACACACACAATAACTCACTCACTCAATGTTAGTTACAGACTGACAAAAGAAAAACAAAAGAAAACACACTACAGTAGGGCAAAACCGAACCACAAATTGTTAACCATCGACAACAATGGAGTGTGACTGGATGCCGATACTACAGAATGAACTCTGTAGCACCACTCAACCATAGCAGACCAAACGCACTCAGGACGCACTCAGGTCCAAGGAGATGACATGAGTGTCCCAACATGCAGTAACTCTGCATGGCTCATCTCACAACCACCATTCTCAAAAAAGTTGGAGCCGGGGGGGACACAGCTGGACAGCTAGTGAACACACAGCTAGTTCAATACATTGAACATGGGAAACCCCTTGTCATAGCCAAGAAGCTACCAGGCTCAGCACAGGGGGTCACCAACAAAGAAACACACACCTCTATCAGTCACATATACCATTACTCGGTGTAGAGCAGTCATTGCTCCTTTGAGTGAAATGAACATGTACACACATGTTTTATTTCCATTTGTGTTCTGATGTCAAATGTATGGATACATTTTTCAAATGGTTTGCCTTCTTTTCATAATGATTGGCTGTTGGACAAACAAGGCATCTGCTGAACAGGTAGTATACTATGGTCTTTTACAGCCTTTTCGCTAACAGCTGCCTGCTGCAGCTGAAAATCGCATTATTAGTGCGACGAGAGGGAACCAAAACAGTAAACTTGTGGGCCAGACAGCTAACCAATGAGCTGAAACTCGTTATAAAGATGCATAAAGCCAAGGGGAGCTGCAAATTCAGGTTATAATTTTCTGTAGATTCATCACTAAGAATGATCCCTTTCACATTTTTATATTGGTTTCACTTCATACATTGTCAGAAAAAAATCGATCATAGCTGCAGTAATGTGGTCAGGAGAAGGTAGTCTGCTTCATCAATGTGGTATTTAAATGAATATATAAAATGTGTAACAAAAGGAATAATTACAGTCTTATTTAAGCAAAAAAGGTTTACACACAAAGACATAAGACATCAAATTAAAATATATATATACATATACTGTATGTTGTATAGTATATATTGTTTTTATAAATATATATACTGTATATACACAATATATAATATATAATACAATATACAATATATTTTGCATGAGGTATAAAGCAATAATGTATTGCATTCCACTTTTTTTAATAATTACTGACTATATCCACTTGAATTATGTGACAGATAATTGGAAGTAATAAAAGACAATTTTGCTCCATTGAGAAATGTTCCACATGGACACCAGAGCCCAAAATAACACCTGGGCCTGGTCACTTTCTTCTCAAGGAGACTTTAGTGCAGGACAGAGGCTTGCTGACACACATCTTGAACCCTGGTATTCTCACTGCAATACTCCGAGACTTAAGTAGGATTTTTTTTAGCCAGGTTGATGGCTGAAAATTTGAATTGCAAACATGAGCTGTTATGAATTCTGTGTTGTTTAATGCATGAGCATTGAGAATATAACTGTGAGCCTGACTTAATGATGGAGGCCCAAAGTCTGTTGCCATGAGGCCACCAGTTTGAATCCCTAGACCAGAAACGCACTCTCCATCAACAATGCCCTTATGCAAAAACATGTAATCACCTTTTCGGACACCTAAATATCCCAGCTACGGGAGCTGCCATGTTGCCAGAGTCTTTTCAGTAGTGATCCGTGGCTGCGGTATCGAGTTCCCGCTTATACACCCGCCTGAACCAATCGCAGGCACACTCACTGTCCCTTATGACCTACAGCCAGCCACCAGAGGACGATCTACTTTGGGGCGCTGTCATGTCGCCCATCTTTACATACAGTCAGTGGGTGATGTAACAGGTCATTTTTTTTGCTGCAAATAAAAGGCAAAAAAATATTGATTTGAGAGAAAGTAAGATAGAGAGAGTGAGCATTGGGCTGCATGTTTGGGCCTTTGCTCTAAGTACAACAATCCAAACTCTAGAGTTAGGATGTGGTCAAACACACATGCACAGTGTCTGCAAAAAGCTGGCTGGTTTAAGGTTAATTATCTCATGCGTATTATACAATGTTGTTTTAACAGGCCACATGGGCATATGATAGTGACAGTGAATGAAACTGTAATCTTTTAATTAAATGTCATATTACGCGCATTCCGGTAGTTTACGTCACATGAGGTTTTCTAAATTGTCTCCTTACAAGAAAGACTGATGACCAATCCCCTTCAGGTCAGTTATCACTCCTAATATACTTTGTTCATTATTTTCCAATTATATTTGCAACTCATTGAGACTGAGCTCCAGATTCCTGCCCTCCACATTACATAACTGCACATCCAAACACGAGGCGTGGGGTGACGATGCTTGCCTCTCAGTCAGAACTCCTGCTGGTTAATTGAATTAGATCTGTCGACATACAGCCATGTATGATACTGTTATTCTCTCTCTCTCTCTCTCCCCCATGTTGCTAACTATATACATGTTCTCCGATTCTCTTTCCTCCTGCTTCAAAGTTTGTGTACCATTTACTTGATTTGCATGAAAAGGGGGGAAAAATCACGATCACAATATACCTATAAATAAATGTCTATTTTACAGCTCCAGCTGATATAACATGCTGATTTAAATTATGATAATTTCACAGAGGCTTAAAAATGAGCTGTTAGTTTTTTCCTGGAAAAAAGATCCTCTCCTGCACAGGAGGTTTTCTGGTTTATGCTTCTAGCAAAATAATGCCTGTTTTTGTCGTTACTTCTCTTTAATAACTACTACCGTCCAGCATTACTGGTTTAAGATGCTAGATTCTTGCAAATTCAAGCTGTGCAGTTTTTAATTTGTTACATCTGCATACACCTTAAGCCACCTGTGATAAAGTTGAGTGGACAGTAAAGTTGCTCTTCTGCTATGGTGCAGAAACCATTAAGATAGAAAGTATCGTGCAACTGGTCACTATTTATTTCTACTCCTGCCTCTCTCCCTCTTGATGTATCTCCTTCCCTGTTAAAACTAGTAACCCTTTTCGCTCTACCTGTACCCAGATATCTTTGTCCCTCTTTCATTCACTCTGCAAGCTCAGAGTCAAGTGAACGCAGGTTCAACAGGAGGTAGCAGCTTGCCGCAGCTGATGAACAGTGCAGCACCAGACAACCAACGTACCTTCTGTTGCAGCGAGTGCCCAGCCTCTTCATGGTGCTACCAACTCCCTTAACAGTCGCCTGAGGGGGAGAGTTACGTGCACAAACACATGCACACATTCACAAACCATGATTTATACACACTGACACATGCATAGAAGTGGTGGTTCTTTTTTTATTTTATTTTTTTTATAAATACCGGCACGAGAAGACTGGTGATGAGATTGGTGAGTACATTCACGCATAAACATGCAATGTCTAAAAAAAAAAAAAAACACACTTACAAACACACAATTGCTGTCACTTCAGCACCAGTGCACCCATTTGTCTGCAGGGTAGCGTAGCACAATCCAGCTGTGCGTGGTAGAACACTCTTGCATCCCCATAATTTTGCATGTTGGATACAAGCACCTGTCCATTCGTGTATCATCATATCGGAGTCATCGCATAGGGAAGACAAGAAACACTATTAGGGACAGACTACTCTACTTTGTTATGTAATGTCTAATTAGGTTCTATGTGAGGAAAAAAAGACTTGGACCATGTGGGGGGGGGAAGCTTTACAAAATGTACTCATAGTACATCTTGTTCACAGTAATTCTCTGAACAGTTCTTTGGTTTCAATGAAGCTATACTGGCCTTTTGTTTTACCACTTTCAGTTTCACTCTCCTACTGGCCTGTTGTGATGGCTGTTTAGTGATTGGACAAAAAAGAAAATGATATTCCTGTTTTGTTCCCACCACCCACACTATAGTGGATCTGTTCCATCTTAAATACAGTGTATCTCAGACACGCTTTCTGCAGATTTTACTTTCTAGTACACTTCAGGTGGAGGAGGGCCAGCTCTCTGCCCCAGGCTTGTCAAGTGCCCACTTTACAAAAAAGATATTTCACATCAGTTTGTATGGTATTTAAGCCTCGAAAACATGTTGCTCTTGAAAAAGGCGACTGAAGATAATGTAACTTTCTGACACCGATTGAACCTCTACAGAGTAATTCTAAAACAGTGAAACTGCAGTTGTTTAACAAGTAGTCCCATTACAGAAAAGGTTCAAATTAAATGTATAATGTGTATGTAAAATGTCAGTTTTCATTATTAAACATAATAATGTTAAATTACTTCTTCAAACATCATTTGCAGTTTAAGAGGAGAATGCTCTCTGTAATGTTTCTGAGAGAAAGTATTTGTCCCTAACAGCTGTACGTCCTTGCTCAAAAAATTTGTAGCCCTAAATGTATAACGTGTAACCCTATGTAAAAGAGTAGACAAGTGATTGAAGGAAAGACTTGAAAAGACCCCAGTTTATCTTGATCACAATGTTTGCCTATTCATTTTATGTTTACATGGCAACCTTCATTTGTATTTGTCTATGGAACAAAGTTGTTTAAGGTTTGGTAGAAACAGCTGGTGTCATGTAGCGTGATAAGGAGGCTGATAATGAATAATTCTACCTCTTTAATTGAGAAAATAATTTATTTCTACTAAAGTGTGGGACTGCCATGGTGTCTGCCATGAAACAAGACTCTGTTAAGAATCAAGGAAGAAGTTTCTCTAAACATCATGTTATCAGCATGACCTCTGGTCCCACCAGGACTCCGGGATTACATTAACAGGCCTGTAGTAAACTAGAATATAGTCCCACATTCCAGCATATGGACTGAAGATCCAACAATCTGGACTCTTGACACAAGAACAAAGGAACTGACTTTGCCATGCTGAAGTTAATGAATGTTATGTTTAACTAACCCGCTGAAAGGATGAAGGACCCATGTTTGGTTTAACATGCTGATTTTGATGCAGGTAAAATGGAAGCTGAACCAACAGGAAGGGTTTACATCAACTAATCCAGATCAAGATAAAGATGGGATGTTTGGTTTTTGTTTAATAACTAATCAAACAGAAAATGTGAATTTGCATTTACATAACAAGTAAATTGATCATAGCTTGGAATGAAATAAGATTTAAGTTGAAATGCCTGATACAGTCCCTGGTTGCAGATGCGTCTGTGTGGGGTTAGCCCTTCTTCTGCACCCCCCCTCCCCCCCTTCTACATTCCTTTAGCAGAGCCAGTCTTTACAAGGTGTTTTCGTTTCATTCTGCAGAAGAGAATGCAACACTATTAAATATGGAAGCATTAGACATGTGGTCAACTTTATTACCTAAATTAATTCTTTAGAAAATAAATTGGAACAAAGAAAATAGTTAGATTCGTTAGCAGACGGAATACATCTAGGGTGGGTGGAGTAAAGTTCTGCACCGTTGACATCGGACATCGCCGTCCCAGTCATTATGACAGCCCCTTAGAAACATGATACATATACCTGAAACAACGACATACCGGATTCATTTAGTGTTTTCACAAAGCATGATAGCACCTATGCATAAATCTGTTGAATGTTGATAAATGGTGTTTTTAATATCTAAAGCATAAGTTGCCCCCATTTATTCATAATACTCCTGTAATTCATTGCTCTAACTATAGGCAATTTTCACAGCAGACATTTAGACAGGAAGCAGGACAAACACAGTTGTAGTTAATAACATTAATGATGGCTGCATTTGATTTAGGTTTACCAGTTCCAGGTGCCCCGGTGTTGTGTGTGCTGCCTCACCGTGCAGCTTACCGGGGGAACTTAAAGCACTAAAATGGAATGGAGCCATCATTAACGCTATTAATTACAGCTGTGCTTCTCCTGCTACAACGAGTCAAAATGTCTGCTGTGAATCAGGTCCTCTGGGTGATGAGCCTCAATGCGCCATCCATAAACAGTCTCATTCATAACACCAAGCACATGCCTTCAACAGAAGCCTCAGTAAATTATTGCTTAGGTAGATTTCCACTTTTGAGGGGCTTAGGGGTGTTAAATGAACACCCTCTCTATGTGTTTACACAGGAATGATGAGCTCTTACATCACGTTTATCTGCACTGAGTAGTTAACCGTGTTGTAATTTAGTGTGGTGTCATATCACTGAATTATTCCTCCGTTGAGAAGCAGTGTACTTGGGACTGATTGAGTGTAATTGTGTCTGTAGAATATGTCAGGAAAAACATTTTTCCTTTTCACATATGGCAGAAGGTGCGCGATAAGGTACAGTTTGTCTTTTCTTTGTGGTCATTCATTGGAACATATGTAATTGCACACTGTGTTACATAATTTTATGATTGGAGATTATATCGATTGAGGCAGGTTTCTCTAACAAGTCCTTTAACACCATTCACACCAGAAAGTGGCACATTTAAATTCAAGTTTAACCTGACTTAGCTTTTGCTGGACTGCAATGCAACGTCACCTGTCAAGGAGCTGTGATGGCCAATCAAATACCTGCAAGCACACATTCGTGGTACATTAATTTGTAATGTAATGTTAATGGGGTATTTCTATAGTTTACCATGTGATCGTCACGCCAAAAGACGAAATAGTTACTGTACCTTCCTGGATCAGATTTCACCATCTCACTGGTACCTGAAGCAATATGCCGTCACCAACGCAGACCCTTGCATTGTTTTAGCACCGTGGTGTTTTCCGCCTCAATGCCCGCAAAATTGATCTCTTGGCTTCAAGGTCAGAATCATTTTTTCCTTTTTTTTTTATATTTCCTTCTCTTCTCCAATTGTCTTGCATAAAAGGTCGGTATTGGCCTGGCAGTCTGTAACTAGTCAATGATGGGAATTTATTAATGTTCAGATTTACTTTGCCTTTATGAGCAAATCCACTGATTGTGGTGATTCCATTGAAATAAATAGATTTTACTCTGAAAATCTGCTGTTATAAATGCTCATTTGACCCAGCTCTTTATTCGGGTGAATGGCACCAGGGACAGGCTTTGCAAATTTAGCTGACAAGCCCCTTCAAATCAGGGACCTTTTTTAGGAGCGAGGAAAAAAAGGCAGAGGAAACACATCAATAGTGGTGCTATAGGAGCACTGGAATATCAACCTGACCTCTGGTTGGCTGCTTTTCCACCCATCTACAGCAACCGTGGCACAACTGCTCCTATGGAGAAGCACAATTGCGCACTAGAGGTAGTGACTCATTTAGATAAGGATTCTTTCAGGAAGTGGATTTTGAACCTGTCAATAAATGACCAAGTCATACAAGTCTGAATTAATATATGATGCACTCAGCCATTTCCCACTGCAGGCCAAGAATCTGCTGGCAATAATGAGATGAGCATCGAGTATACTCGCTTTCAGTACCTGAATGTATCACTGAACACCAAGCTGAGCCAAATTTGAGTTTTCATTCTACGGGTCACGTGTCAATAATACCGGTCACAGTCACTGTAAGGGGAAACTCACGCCCCACACTACGTCACAGCAAATCAAACACTGTATACAGTTAATTTGTCTACAATGTCTTGATATTCTACCACTCAGACATTCAAACAGGTTTTAGGACTATCTTCCCCCTGTTGTCTCATCATTGTCAGTGAGTTTCTGTCTTTTGGATTGGTCCCTAGTTATGCTGAATTAATTTACATTCACCCTGCACTGGATATGTCTTTCAGCAGTGGATTGAAATTGAACTTTCAACTCTTCAATTGTTTAAGTCTACCAATTGCACGACATGGGCACTTGAATTCCCAACTCTGCCAGTATTGCCATTTTATAGCCATTGAGTAGTGCTTAATATGCCATTTTGGTGGTATTATTTGCCCTTTAATGTTCCTGTTTGTCACTACAATGACCCTTTCTAAGCCCGTTTGATCCCAGCTGGTCCCCTGTTGATGTATACGCAATCAGAATGAGAGGCTTGCTGAGGTGACTGCACTCATGTCCTCTCCTTTCAGTCTGCTGATTCATTTGTGGATGGTCAGATCCCGTCTGGTGGCTGGCTATTGCGGCCAAGGTTTGTGGTGGCTCTAAAGAACAGTCAGCCTGGCACATTCACTTTCATTAAAACATCAGCTGCACTCACAGCTGGAACATGCGGCCAGTGTCTCTCAGCATCCCATTCATCTCACTGGCTCTTTGTTGTTTCAAGCCAAAGCATCAGGATTGCACACTATTGTTAATGAGGTGATGAAGCGCAAGGTTGTTTTGTGGAAATATATTGAAAAAAATGACTAACAATAGGTTGGAGCCTATTAGCTTAGGAGCACACATTCCTCTCCTCACTCTACAAATAACATTCTCTATGGGAATAATAGGTCCATTGTGTGCACTCTCACTTTGCAATCCTTCTTCGTTTCAGCCAACATAGTAGTCACTGCATGAATGTTGTTGAAGAGCATCCAATTATACTGGGCTAATGGGAAACACTTAAAATAATGAACTGCTTATAAGACCTTTGTAAACATAGAGTTCATGATGAAATAATGAGTTCATGTGGAATTAATGAATAGTTCATCATCTATCATATCATGGTTTATCAGTTCTTAATATCTTAATAATAGATTAGTACCTCGTTAGCATTCACAGAATAGTTCAGCTAATGCATAATTTGGAAACAAAATCTAAACAATGAGTTCTGGGAAAAGGAACATTTGCTTTTTTGTTTTGCAAATTGCATCATTTACAGCATTGTATGTGTATTTCTAAATGCCTGGTATGTGTTGTCAAACTTGTGTTTTCACATTTGCAGTGCATGGGTCATGAAATTTGTACTTTGTGAATTTGTTCTCTCCGTTTGCTTGTTTTCTCATGGCATGTTAGATTCTCTCAGCAGCCTTAGCAATAATTGTGAGAGAGAGTGTGCAACTCTGTCTCTTAATGTCATGAAGCAACTACCCCAAAGGTCTCACTGCAGTGCTTTTCATTCTACCTACTCATCCCATGACATTTAAAAGACAGCAGCCAAAAGACTCTACTTTATAATTCCGACCAACAGACTCAATTCATTTGCCGTGGCTTGAATTAAAAGACGTGAATAAAAGCTGATCAAAGCATTTGGACAGTAGTGTAACAATTATATTGTTCACCTTCAACAACTACGTATAGCTCCCATGAGATTTGATACAGGCATGCTCACAAAAAAATCATGGCAGCTGTACATGCGGTAATGACAATGTGGCATTTCAAAATCTCATTAGCAGGTAGAGCAACAGAAACCCATTAGGCTTACAGTTTAATATGAGCACAATCCTCCAGTAAACTCCCTCAAAGATACCGCATGGAGTGGGCCACACAGCAGTGGAGTGGGACTTGTGCTTTCCATAGAATGTAGGACAGAATAGGCTTGAATTCATTGATCAATAGCAGTGTCACAGTGCTCACACAATAGCTGCAAGACTAGACTGATAGTGGTTTTGTAGAAGTATGCTTAAAATCCCAAGCGGCCATGTTGGGAGACCAATTTCAATGGAACTAGGTACTCTGATTTTGTGCTGCAGACACTGCGAACAACTTTTGTTACAGGCTGTATAATATTTGATCAACTTTTTAAATCTAAATTTAGCTTCAAATTAAAGCATTCTTATGTTGTTTCTTAAAAATGTGTGACATTAACAATAGAATGTCAGACTCAGTATAAAGTCTAGTTTAGAAATAACTGTTGTGTATCAGCTTCTTTTAAAGTGGAGAGAGTTTTGGAAGGAGGCCCTTAGTATAATTAAGTTATTCGCTGGGTTATTTTGGCTTACTGCGTCCCTTGCAGGGCCACTGAGGCTGTATTGTGGGCAGAACAATGTGATGACAGGGCTGTCCTTTGGGAACATCTAATTAGTTCCACTAGGGGAGCAAAGCAGCACCGCACCGTGCCCTGATATTTGGCTTGTTCATTCAGCGGAAAGATAGCCACAGGGCCCACTTTAATTGCAAAAATGCCACCGGAATGTGTGTCTGCAACTTCACCTGTCCCTGATCATGAGACCACAAGGGAGCGCCCATCTTTGTGCGTGTGCGTCAAGACACAGCAACAGTGTGCAGTCATGTGTGCAAATGTGTGAACCTCAGTCTGTATAAATATGCACCTGTGAGCGTGTGGATGTGGCTGTGTCAGCCTGCGTCTCGTCCACTCGCACTAATCAGCATTTGCTTATTGATTCCCACAACCCAGTAGGACACGAGCGGGGCTTGATTTGGCTTGAACTTGACTCAGCTTGTTTTCAGGGGGCGCTTTAGGTTATGTTCCTTCAGAGGGGAATGCAAATTGAGGAAAAAAATTGTTATTTCTTCCATCGCAGTTGTGTCAGTAGAATACAAAAACAGTTTCAGACACATTAGTGATTTTACAGCAGTAAATAGCCTTTGTTGGATTGGCTACTGCAAAAAAAAAAAAAACCCAAAAGAAACAGCATTACAACAGATAACTGACATACATACAGGAAAGGAAACATCTTTCCTCTGGACTCTCAAAATAGCTGTAAAGGCCTGTGGCCTCCTAAACTGGGCCTTTGTCAAAACAGCAACACGATCTAGCAACACCAGACGGACAGAATAGGAAAAGCAGAGAAAATACAATATAGTCACCCCATAAATGGATAGAGTGTAAGCAACTTAGGAGGGTTCAAAACCCAGAAACATGTTCACCAACGCCATGGTCCGGTGTAATGGGTAATGGACACACACCATTACAGTGGGCTGATGAATGACTACTTTAATTAGACATCTGACTTTGCTGACTCACATGTAACCTCACACGTAAACTCAACAACTTTGCGTATGAGTTGAGTTTCACATTGTGCTTCTAGACATCAAATCTCCATACAGTAGGTAAAAGAATCCAGCAGCATATTTACTCATCAATTGAATTGTCAAACAACGGACGCGGCACATTGCTGACATTACAAGAAAAAAAGTTGATTTTAGTTCTATAAATGCAAGATCAGGTATGTGTGTGTGTGTGTGTGTGTGTGTGTGTGTGAGCTGATATCAGGAGTTGAACATTCCTACAGTACATGAATAAAAAATGTTTCCAAAGTCTTGGGAGCAGTGAATTATTGAGGAGGCAGTAACAAGGCAGACTGAGGGGCCAGGAAACTGTGTGTGTGTGTGTGTGTGTGTGTGTGTGT
>JAVQJF010073705.1:0-28517 GCA_036023855.1 Gadopsis marmoratus
GGGGAGGCCACCCTTCTTAACCAAGACATTCAGGGAGGCTCGGGGCAGAGTAGAGGCGGAAGAGGAAGGAGTTACCAGCAGCAAGAGCAAACATACGACAGCGAACCTGAACAATAAAAGAACTTACCGAGCGAACCAATTGTGATTTGTTTGGGAAAGGGCGCTGCCCTCGACCTACAGCATTACAATGCTTATAGAGAACCTTCTAGATTTATACTCCAAAATGTTTGCAATCGACAGTGTCAAGTGCTCAAAAGTACATAAAATGCTACTTAATATATTAATATATAATAATGTCAGTAGGTAAATTCATCAAGTTGGACCCATTTACAGCTGCTTTGATGCAACAAAGTAAGTTGAGTTTGCAACAGGTCATGCCATACACCATGTCTCTGCATTCAGGATTAATGTTTTTATTATTTATCATAGTACTTCAGCTGTTCAATTGAGTTGATTGCACTATTTATTCCATTAATACACAAAAACAGAGTAATGAGTAATATTACTAAAGAGAAACTGGCATAACTCAATGTCACTATAAATCTATTGTTTACATGCCAAGATATTCTTCTTCTTCTAAAGATTATGTCCATTATCTCTGGTTGTGTCCATTATTTCCACAAAGCACAGTATTAAACAGCCTTTCATAGTGCTGTTTAACCATATAACAGCATTATTGTTGTGTGAATTCTGGTGAAATAACAATTTGAGACTCATATCCTGTATATTGCATCGCTTCTTTCATACGATGCAACGGATGTGGAAAACAGGATGTCATGAAGAGTCACATCTGATCCTTAGTATTAAAAATGACCACAGTCTTAATTTGCTCTGTTCTGTTAATGTAAGTGGATGCAACAGAGCATTGATTTGTGGTCATATCTGATCCTGTGTGATGATATCTAGTCCTCCTGTAGATGGCGCTAACCTTCCTCCTAAAGTACTGGCTTGAGAAGACATACAGCAGTGGGTTCAGGGCACTGTTGAGAAACGCAAGGTACACTGAGACCTGGCCTCCTATATTGAGAGTGTGGGACCACAGCGTCTCGTCCAACACTTGCACATCACAGAGTGTGTCGAGGAAAGTGAATACCTGGAAGGAACACCAACACAGTAAGAATAGTAGTGTGACAGCATACAACAGTACCGTGGCCTTTGTGTCATTAATGTCATGAAAACCTACACTCTCCCTCCTCTGAGCTAAAGCCTTGATTATATTTCCACTGCTGAAAACAATGACCAGAACAGGGAGTACAAAGCCCACCACGTTCAGCACAATCTGATGGGCCAACTTCCAAGGGCTGTCATGACTATAATCCAGTATACAGGACATAGTTTGGAACTCCTCGATGATCTTCACCTTTCTGTGAACCATGGTTGGCATGCTCAGGATGAGCCCTAATATCCACAGGATGAAGCAGATCACCTTGGCATACAGTGTCCGTCTCAGCCACCTGAACTTCATGGTCTTCACAAGCACCAGATAGCGGTCAACACTAATCACGACCAGGGTGTAGACACTGGTGTAGAAATTGATGATGATGATGGAGTTGACCATTTTGCATAAGGCATCTCCGTATGTCCAGTTAAAGTCATTGAGGATGTACATTGCCCAGAAGGGTAGGCCACACAGGAGAATAAAGTCAGCCAGTACGAGGTTGCTCAGGTAGATCTCCGCTACAGTCAGTCAATCCTTGTGGGCGAGGAACACCATCAGGACAAAGCCGTTAAAGAGGAGGCCTAACAGGGATAAGGTGAAGATGTACGGTGGGATGATGCTGTGGAAAGTCTCCCATCCTGCAGAGATCGAAGACTCTGTGGGTGGCTGTGGCTGAGAGGATAGTGCGGTCGTCCATTAACCCCAGGGTTGGTGGTTCGATCCCAGCTCCTGCTGGCCACATGTTGAAGTGTCCCTGGGCAAGACACTGAACCCCGAGTTGCCCCCGGTGGAGGCCAGCATGGCAACTGTGTCCCCATCGGTGTGTGAATGGGTGAATTAGACTGCTGTTCTTGCTTAGATTACTGGTACAGTGCTTTGGGAACCAGTTCGGTTGAAAAGCGCTATACAAGAAAGAGTCCATTTACCATTCTTTCACGGCAAAGGACTCAATGCACAGACCCGCCATTTTTAACTATGCCACCGATTGCGAAGGACACTCGACGTCTTTCTTTTCTTTTTTTAAAACGGCCGCAAACCAAGAAGGAAGAACATGAAGCATTCTATGTTCTATATTCCTTTGTTTACCTGCCTACATTTAAGAGTACTGTCTGCGGTGGAAGCGCCAAACAGATGTACGGTTTAGGGTTCACGTAGATACGGGTTTCAAGGGTACCGTATCAAAGGTGTTTGGTGGAAACGTGGCTTTAGTGTGTGTGTGTGTGTGTGTGTGTGTGTGGGTCAGTGAGGTCAGCACAGAGTGGAGTTGATTACCCGTCTCCACTCTTATCTCCGTCCTCCTCTAATGCAGGAAGCGCCTGCTGATTATTCCCTTAATCAGGACTATCTCCTGTGTGATTAGCTCGGTGCCAAGAAGCCCTTAGGTTTGAATGGGGACCCGGCAGCTGGATCACAGCACTTCTTTCAGCTCTTAATTGCATTATCATACTGTATGTTCCCACTGCAGCCTTGACTGACGTGACTCGCCGTGAGGACGGAGACTCCCTGCAGGCAAAATCCCAAGGAATCACGGAAATCACCTGTTTACCAGGGGGTTTCCCCTCCCTGTTCCCCTCTCGTGTTGATCTGCTGAAGCTCATTCTGCGTAGACCTGACTCAAACATTTTGGGTAGTTTCATATTTTAACATGAGGAAGGTTACAGCCACGTCGTTGATTATTCACTAAACCCTTTTCCATTGCACTTTTGCTTTTATCGATACACCGAGGTTTCCCCTTCACCATCAGTTGCTTTGGTTTTTTTGAGATATTTGTTTTTGTTTTTTTGTTTTTTATCTGCACATTGAAAATGTGCATAAAGTAGGTGGATGGAACCTGACTCGCTGTAAACTGTGTCCTCTGGTAGCAAGAAACACGACAATTGTCGATTCTTTTGGTGCATAAAATGCGCCTGTAAAACACGTGTAACCACCAAACATGGGGTCAAAACATCCCATTGTGTTGGGTTTGATTGGTGACCCAGCGGTTCTCCACCCATCGGTGATGTTAACCCAGTGTTGCGTGAGTGCAGACCAACACTAATCTCAACAGCTGCTGGATGGTTGGCCTTGGAACAGAGATCCGTGACTCCCAGACAATGAACCCTGAAGACTTTGGTGATCTTCATCCTGGTCCTTATGCAGTAAATACAAACATACATGTCCATAGTGAATTATGATTTTGGGGCCGGCATATGCTGTAAGTGGCAGGGTAACCGTTTGAGAAGAATGATCGGGAACAAGCTGAGCGTTCACTCTCTGCGTTATCCTTTAATTTACAGCCATTAGACCAGGTTACTTGCTGTGCCACCCACGCAGCCTCCAGGGCTGTTCTCAGCCCGGATTAGCTGACCGAGGAGGCTGCAAACCGCCGCAGTCCTCCCGACGCTTCCCCCCTCGCACGGCCGGCCGTGTCTTTTTGTTTTTACAGCTACAATTAGAGCCCAGAGGTGTAAGCGTTTTGTGCAGCTCCTGCAGAATCAACAAAAGCTGCCTATTAAACTCCTCTTTAGTGGCGCTGTCCCTCACTTTTATATCCTCGCTGGGTTTATGAGTGCTGGGAGGCTGGAAGGCCAATACACCTCTGCATCTCACAACTCTGCCTGGATCTTATTTACTGACTCCTTTCTCCTCTATTGCCAAATTCTTCTTCTCTTTATTTCCCAGCTTCTGTGTCTTTCCTTTCCTTATCTCCGCTTGTCGTTCACCACCTCTTTTATTTTCTTTCTCACCCCTCTCTTCTCCAAGCCTTTCCTATCATTATCTTCCTCTCCTTGCCTTTCACATCACCTCATCCTTTCTCTCTGTTCTCTCCTTCTCTTCTGCCCTCACTTTTCCTCCCATCTCAGCACCTTTTCATTGCTCTTAACGACATACAGCTCATACATCAACCTCACTAATTAACTCATAAATCATCTCAATGTACTTGGAAAGTTTAAACCTCTGACAGAGTTGGGGAGTGGATCTTTGCACACAGCTCGATCACATTCTACAGCAGCCAACCACAGTGTTTTCAGTGCGTTGTAGTGATTCCGTAAAGTAAAGTAGATAATTTTGTTTTATAAGGCTTTTGCAAATGATCAATGAAAATGTTGTTTTCTTTGCCCCTCATGCTTCTGGCCACAGAACAACACTCGGCTTATTATAATCACACAATGAAAATAGTTTTTTTTGTAACTGATCATCATTGAAACCGTCGGCCTGTCTCTGACTCGTTTACAAAGGAACACGGAGAAACTGATTGCGATTCATCATCAGGAAGCACGATGACTTAGATTTGCTGGTGGCTGCTGTAGTGAAAGACCTGTGTTTTGGGCAGTGAGTTCGCCACCCTTTAGTTTACTTTTGGATCCCCGATTGTGACTTTAAAGACAATCTGTGCCACTTGTTTTACATCATTAGCATCTCTTAGTTTCAAAGGTCTTGACCTTGAAAACCGGCTTTCCGTCTGCACGAGAAGGAGTGTGATCTGTTTGAAAGCTCCAGAGCAGCTAATTAAAGGAGCTTGACATGATATTGTTTTGCCAAAGACTTATTTTATTTTAGTTTATGTTCAATTGTTTGACAAAAAAAACACATCTCAGGGTGCATTTAGCACCTTTTCACAAAGCTTCTTACCGTGTTTCATGGCCTTCATCAGTGAAGGGAGGTTATCTGTTGTCTTGTTGTTGTACGGTGAGGTTGTTAAGAGCCGGCGCTGATTCTGTGAAATGATTCCATGTTGAGTTCCAGAGCTGCTGGGAAGATGATTACAGATAATGGCTAATGGTCAGGTTGTTGTTTCTCACTCCAACATGTTCCACCGTCCTTGAAAAATCTGACGATGGAAAGGCAGAGACTAAAGGAGTAGTTCTATTGTTCTGCCAAAGGAAAGTAACCATTCTAAACAGAACAGGACTGAACTAAATAGTAACTAAATTCAAACGGCATACAAAAGAGCAAAAATCACATTCCGACCTTTTCATAAGACCCTGGAAGCTATTCTTAGATCCATAAGGGGGGATAACTGCATACCGTTCGTCCGGGCTGCATTAGAGGAAAGGTCACAGGAGCATTCAGTTCAAAATGTATCTTCTTCTTGGTAGCAGAAAATTTCACATAAATATTCCAATAAAATGTTGGTATTTGTTCTGTACGAGGGGGAAGTTTGTGCTGTTGGTTAAAGGGAGGACAGGGATGTTCATCCTTTGAGGACCATGAATATCCAACAGATCTCAAAGCAACTAGACGAACCGACCCAGAGATGTTGGTCCGTCAAGGTGGACTCCTAAAGTGATGGTGAAACCAGAACAGTGGAGGAAGGCCCGAGGATGATGATGATGATGATGCCATTGTTTCTTGAAGGGCAGTAAGATGTCCCCTTCAGGTGCTGCGGAGGAAGCTCGCGTTTCCTGTGTTTTTAAACGTGAAGCTGATTCAGCTGCCGAGGAGAGAAAAGAGCCACGATGGCAGAACGTCCCGACAGAGATATACGGAGCAGGACCGTCCTCGCTGTAAACACGGGCCTCTGCATCACTATTAACAAGATCTACGCTCACATTTATCCTGCAGCCAGTGACTGACGTGCTACAAAGTTATTTGTTTCTTAAGAACCGGTAACGTGACTCTTTTAAAGTCAGCAGCTCTTTTATGTTCTTTATTTGGTTTGAATTGTTCGTCTGACAGAAAGCCGAGGTCTGTCCCCTGACTGAAGACTCGCCTCTCTGTCCTTCATCCTGTCTGCTTTTGTTGGAGATGTTTTATTTAAACTCTGAAGGTGTTTTGGCTCTTTCTTGTAGCGCAGGTTTTTCTCTGCACTCCGCTGTGTCCTCCAAACTGCTCTCAGAAATAATGTGTCATCCGAAGTTCATAAAGTAACACGCAAGGCCAGCCAGTAAAAGGGTTTTGTTTTGTCTAACAGTGTTGTTGCTACTTGTTTTATTGAAATATAAAAAAACCCTAAATCCTCTGGACATGATGTGATATTAGTCCTTTTGTCTCTTTTTTCTTCATTGCATTGAAAGGTCTCTAAAACACTACTAATATATATACAGTTTTATAAATAATTTCCTTGGAAGTTCAGTAAAGAGAACTCCATAATCTGGTACCAATTAAAAGTGAAATACTGTAGAGAGAGTTCAGTTGGTACATTTCCACTTAATCAATTCCACTTGGTTGCACCATAATTAAAAGTCTTTTGGTCAGCGCAGCAGGTCAGCTGAACATACAAACGTGTGAGATGTGCATGCATATTCAACATTTTCAGTCTAATATATATGATTAATTAAAGTTTCCAGTAATAAATTTAGAATGAATAAATGTTCGCTTGGGTTTAAGTGGAGCAGGGAATTTCTCTTGGAACGCACTTGAAAGAAACAACTAATTAAACGCAACACAGTTCTTTCCAGGAGGGTTCCTGGAAAACAGGAAGTGACACATTGTTACAGAAAATAATCATACATAGCTATTTTAAATTTGTCAGAATTAAAATCAAAGAAAATTGATGGCTGATAAAAGGTTTGCTTGGCAACTGTTCTGGAGACTTTGATCGTATCGCATGGTCTTCCTCAGCTGCGCAGTTGTCAAGAATGAACTTTCACTCTCAAACCGTTAGCCAACATGGAAAGAAGTCCTTAAAAAACTGACAATTCCATGACAAACTCTATCTTCTGAAAACTCCAGGTCTGCTAATAGGCTTTGTGGTGAGACTGCTTTGTCAACTTGATGTTTCCAAGGTCAAGAACAGACGAGACTGTCGTGCCCCTGAATGAACTGACTTCCTGTTCTCGTCACTTCATCAGGAGCACCTGTTCCCACTCTCCCCGTCAGTTCATCACAGTTCCACGTCTCCTGTTTGCCTGTTGTCTTACTGTCATTCATTAAAGTTCGTCCACATTCCCATCCATTGTCCACGGATTGTGCTTTTGAGTCCTCTGCTCGGTCGTAGTCCCCGGTGCCTAACAAAGATGTAACATAACGGGGCCACTTCGTTGGTTGATCAAAACCCAAATGAGCAAATATTACAACTACGTTTAGATCCGACAAAATGCATGTTTTCACGTGTAAAAATGTGCCTGCATCATGAACGTGTCAGGCGGTGCATGTGAAAATTCAGCAGGACATTATTAGTATTGTGCTGCTTTTAAGATGCACATTAAGAATCAGCTTGGTGAATCCGTCATCAATCTTGAACGTCTGTCGGAGTTTCGATCCTCCTCTGCTGCCGTGTTCCCAGGCTGAAGCGTGCCGGCACTTTATTTTTCCGAAAAGCAGACAGAAACCAATTGCCACTTGTTTAACAGCTTAAGGTTTCCTTGTCACCGCTGTAAACTCACTCTGCTGTGTCTCCTGGTCTCGTTTCCTTCGGGCTGCTTCAGTCTAATTAAAGTGGGATTAATGAATCGCATTGTAAAACAAAGGCAGCCTAACCACTCTGACCGGGCTCGGCTCACAGAGGGAGCCGGCTCTGACGGACTGACAGCGGGGAGGGTTCGGAAAGCTGGTACAGCTCGTTCGGGATTTTCTCCTTTTCAGGTTTTCCGTGTTACCAAAGTGACCCCTATTGATTCCCTATGTCAGTTCAGTTCAGCCTCATTAGATTGAAACAGCTGAGGATCATTTGATCTTATCTGCACAGTGTAGCCTGAAGAGTCTGTGCATCATTACGTGTCACTAATTGCAAAATGAACTGCAGCTTTCTAATTGGACAACTGATATTTACTTTATTTGATTTTATGTTTTACGCAGCCAGAGATCAAATCCCATCTGTTTTTGGTGACATTGAAACTGATCTGTCTTTGTTATTGTCTCTTTGTATGGTGATTAAAGCTGCATTGATTCGTTTCTGACCACTAGGGGGCAGAAAAACTCCAAAACAACCTGACAGATCTGTTCCCTTTGACCATTTTAGACCTGGTCTAATTATCCGCAAGTCTGTTTGTCTGTTTTGTTGATTCATTTCTGCATTTTGGATCCAGATAGATTCACCACAGGTCTGTTTGAGGTCGCGTCTAACATTTTGGACCAGGTAAAGACCAGCTCATAATAGACCCTGCGGAACATTCAAGAAGATTATTGAAAAAGTCATAATCTCGCTGCACGGGCAGGATCTTTTTACTTACTTTTAAAGGGGAAGGTTGAGACGAGTTAAAACTTGCAACGTTCTGAAACCTGCCAGGTTGCACCAATGCAACCAGATGAGAAGGTGTGTCTTTTCCATAACAATGACTCTGTACTTCCGGCTTTTCAGGCATTTTTTTTGTAGCTGGAAATAATTTGTAGCATCTTTAAAATATGTAAGGGGATAGTGATAGTGAGTTACTTGCTTTAGCTGTATTTCTACTATTGCCCTGCAACGCTCTAAAACGCTTTTGTCACTTTTAGGACTCAATATAAAAGCCCCAACATGGTTATTTTTGCTATGTAGTGATTTTGAGTTGTTAGGTTTTTTGACTCTATATCGCCTCTCTGTGTTCAGATGAAAGGATGCTGCAGGGACCCAACGAGGGACTGAGCCCTACCTGAACCCCTCCTCCCCTGACCCCTCGACCCTCAGAGCCCTCTGCGCCGCCATCCCATCATGAACCTGCTGTGCCGCGGGCGCCTGAAGCTGCTGGTGGCGTCTCTCACAGCCATTGTCCTGCTCACCTGGCTCTACCTGCTGGCTGGAAACCTGGAGAGTGAGTCCAAGCGAATTTAGACAGATATGTGCATATTAGCTGGAAAGAAATTGACCTGAATCGAGTTCCTGCAGGCATTTCTCTTGATTCAGTCCAGTATGAGAATCCTGACTGTGTAGTTATTATGGAAATTGCGTTTGAAATGTCAAAAGCTGATTTATAATAATAGAGTGGAGCTGTGGTTTGGGAATGGTTCAGATTCCAGAGTCACAGGAATCCAACCAGCGAGAACAGAAAACATCAATTATCAGATGTTTTTTATTCTTGCAACTCTGTTCAATTTCTTTTCAATCTGACTATTAAGTTCAGTTTTTAAACGCAGAGAGCTTATTTACAGTTCAGATTCATTTTTCATTCTGAAGTCGCAGATCGCCACCAAGTCCGCATCAGTGAGCCGCAGTCGGCGCTTTTGCTTGGATCACAACTGCCGAGGTCGGCTCCGAGAATTTCTTTGCCACAGCGCTGCCATGCTGTTTCCTGGAAAAGCTTTTATCTCACACACACACACACACACACACACACACACACACACACACACACACACACACACACACACACACACACGCACACAGGCAGACGCACCAGCCTGAGCTGAATTTAGAGTTTATATAACCTCATTTTGCAGGTTATAAGTTGCTTTTCCAGATTCTTCTGGCACCAGCATCAGGCTAATATCAAAATCGGATGAGCGGATTTGTGATCAATCTGTCCCGGTGTTGTGCAGCAGAGCACCTGTATGGAGAATATTCTGCTCTACTGTCAGTTTGCTGCAATCAATTCGTTTACAGTCAGAAATGTTGATACCGACCAGCAGAATTACAGGATGTAATTTAGCATCTTAGCGATATGACGGTATATACCGTGAGATCCTAGAAATGTGTCCGTCGGTAGAGATTTGGCGATACCGTTTCCCCCGTGGGAGCTGTCCCTTAGTGTCTCTGCTATGTCGCAAATCACAGCTGGATTCTCGCCAGATCTTGTGAAGGTAACCGTGAAAACGTGACATGAAACGCGATAGTTGCTGGCGGTAATGCACCTCTATGCTGCTTCCCCGATCGTTTGGTTTTGTTATTTTTAAACCATTTCGTAACTGAATTTACAGGACAATTTATACGTGATATATACCGTTAGTGTGGTATAACATTACATATACCGCATAACCCCAATCTAAGCACGACTTTTAAGCATCTGTGGTTTTAACATCATCAAGAATCATCATTCAATCATGACCTCAGAAACAGCAGCTGGCAAAACATTCTCACGACGTCCATTTAGCAGCTGTGCTGGAGCTTTCGATCGCACGTTCTTCCGCGGCAGATGAGATTGTATGTTGACTTAAAATTTGAGATGGAAAGTCGTTTTTTTTTACCTAAAATGTGTCTCAGGATGTCGACAGCAACTGATATGCTGCACCCGCTGCAGTGCCTTCCTACAGTGTTTGTGTTGCAAACGCAGGATCAAGGTCCGTTACCAGAAAGCTCCGATCAGTTCTGTTTGCATTCAAACACTTTAAGGGGATTTCTGAAATTGCGGCAAAATAAGAAGTGGAGTGGAGGCACCTTGTCAACCTCAGCCAAGCACACGAACACGTTTCTGTGACGCAACTGTGAGATAAATAAACCTGACTGGGTGCTACATCAGCCGACGTGAGGCCGACTGTCCTCGTGACATAATGTAGCAGCACTTCCATCACTCTGGACCGCTGTCTGTCCTGCAGGGCCTTTCACGTGGAACTTAAAATCCCAATATTCACACTGATTTGTTGTGGTTGGGTACAGTGCGACTTAAGGCTGCATCTGTTTTTCTAAGATATAACACACACTGACGGTTCCTGGTAATACATTTAGTATTTGATGTTCACGCGGAGGGAAACCGGATTCCCCTCTGTTGATGATCCTCTCTCTCTCTCTCTGCGAGTCCACGCTGGAGAAGCTCTGAGCAGAAAATTCAGAAATAACCACCCTCTCCTGTTGCCCCATATCTGCCTGTCTGTCTGACTGGCTGCAGATCAGATGTTGGTGGCTCCATCTGTCGCTGCAGGTCACGTTTTCCTGTGTCTCCTCGTCTCCTTCGCCCTCCGTCTCATCCTTCCTCTAACATTCGGATAAACACAGCGTTGCGAGGAGAATGATTCGGTAGAGAAAACATGCGTACACTATAAAACACTATATACACCATACGCAGGTAGAGCCAAGGTAACAAAGTGTATTTACTCAAGCCCTGTGCAGATCTGAGGCTCTTCTACTCCACGCATCAGAGGGAAATATTGCACGTTGTTTTTCTCCACTGCATTTATCGGACAGCTAATTTGCAGATACAGCATGGCTTTTTTCTTCCTCTGCATAATGGTGCTTTTATACTCGTAAATACTTTTTGCAGATAGTTGGTGACTTGGAACGGAGAACCTATAATGTGCTGGAGTATTTAATTTGTTTCCTTGTACTGGAGTGTTGTTGCTACTTTTCCTTAAATAAAGTATCTGAATACTTCTTCCACAACAATATGCTATATACAACACAAATGATAAATTCTAAAAAAGCATATATACAAACATTAAATGTAAACTCAGAAAGATGGGTCAGACAGAGGACAGAGCTTCCTTCCTTCCTTCCTCACTGTCGTCTACTTTCGCCTTCAGATGAGGGTGCGAACATTCCCAGCATGCCTCACTTCGGCTGTGGGCCAGCTGCTGCTCCAACAGGGTTAGAGAGAGAGAGCGAGAGGAGGAGGAGGGTGAAACGGGGAGATCAGGAGTGTGGCAAAGGAGATAAGACACAGAAAGAAAGAAGAGACTGAGAGAGGAGATGGAGGGAGAGGAAGAGAAACAGAGTAAGTAGAGGAGAGAGTAGGAATTTATGAGGTCGGATAAAAGAGTGTGGGGGGCGTTTTCACACCTCACCTGTTTGGTTCGGTTGAAACGAACCCTGGTGCGTTTGCCCGGTTAGTGCGGTTCGTTTGGGCAGGTGTGAACTCAGTAATCTCACTCAGGTGCGGCCCAACTCAAACGCACAGAAACCCTTCAGAGGAGGTGGTCTCGGTCCGGGTCCGAACTCCGGAGCGGTTCGTTTGTGGTGGGAACGTGAGATCACTTATGGAGAACTTCTCCAACTGAACAGCCCCTGTAGCCAGGCGTGCTTTGCATTCTGGGATGCGGCAGATCATGCAAACTGTTAACTAGCCGGAGACTAAACCGGACTGTTTTTGCACCTGACACCTGACGTCTCTGTTGGGACGCACTGAAACTGCTGGCTACCTTTTTGTTTTTCCTGACAGTTTGACTCCAGGAGCTCTGCCGGAGTGGAGAAGACTGATTTTTAAATATGAATTATTTTCATAATTTACTGTGCATCAACTTCAGTTAATTAAAATGTTTAATATAAGTGATTTAGTAGTTTAATCTACAAAGAAGCTAAATCAAGCTCCACCTCGACGACGTCACGGTTAGAGTCTGCAGCCAAGCTAGACGCTCTGTGAGGCTAAATGCTAACATTAGCATGCAAACAAACTCATAATGACATTTGCTAACATGCTGATGTTTAGCAGGTTTAATGTCTACCATGTTCACCATCTTAGTTTAGCGTGTTGGCATGCTAACGTCAGCTAATGTCATTAGGTCTGCAGGTATTTGGTCATAAACCAAAGTGCTACATGAAAAGTCAGAGGATCAACAAAGTTAGTACAGTTCATCCTCAGGATAACATGAATGTCTGAACCAAATTTCATGGCGATCCATCCAAGAGATGTTTCAGTCTATTTCCTTCTACTGAGGATGCCTGAAACTGTTGGCAGCAGTTTGTACTGTGTCATGTAAGCGGAACACAGGATACATCAAAGCGTTGCTCCACAGCGCCACTAGTGGTCATAAACACCACAGGGTAGCTTTCAAGCAAAATAACTTCTTCCACCACTGATGTTGTGACGTTGTGGCTCTAACGTACATGAGTGTAAATAACAAACCGTATAAAAGTATAGCGCATAAAAATGAGCGTTTGTCTTTGAAGTCCATTGCAGGCGGTCTGAAACTCTCCGTCTACCTCCACAGATGGCCGGTCCCTCCTCCTGGCTCCCTGTCTGGCCGACACGCCAGCGGCCCGAGTCCTGGAGCGAGCCGTCCTCGAGTCGCGGGTTCGAGAGGTGGAGGAAGAGAACCGGCAGATCCGGCTGCAGCTCAGCCAGTCGCAAGGCACCGCCGCCCAGCCGCCGGACGGTAACTACGGCAACCAGCAGTGGGGAGCCTCCGCGGACACGGGCCCGGAGGACGGGGACAACACGGCAGAGGAGAAGAACAACCACACGGAGTGTCCCCGATCGCCCACCGTCCAGAAGTGTGAGGTCAGGAAACACATTCACCTGCTGCATATCAGCCACTAACACACAGCCAGGTGTCCGGATACAGCAGCATAACAGATATCAGGACGCCTCCCAAGTGCTTTAACACGTTTATGCCAAAGGATACAAGTAAATCCAGCTAAATCCTAACGTTACCTGGGGGCTAATATACCATGTGCACTGATTTTAAACGGTCTTTGTATGAGGGTGTCCTGTTACTCCCAGCCATCAGAACCAAATCTTTTCAGGGGCCATAACAGTTCCTCACTGGCTCATTCTGTCACTTCCATATGACTGAAGCTCTACCAACCACAATTCGTGCACTTTCTTCCAGGTGTGACGAGCCCTTTGTTCTCTATGTGCTATAAATATCTCAACCGCTACCTGATGGATTATCATGAGATTTGATTCAGATAGTCAGGGATGTCTTTTGTGTTCATTCATGGTCCCCAGACTATGTATCCTGATGACGTTGGTGATCATAATATTTGCCGTTTCCAGTGAAATATCTCAACAGCTTCTGAGTGGATTGTCGTGGACGTTGGTTCAGACATTCATGCTCCGCTCAGGATGAGCTGCAATCATTTTGGCGGTCAACAATGTAACGCGTCCACAGCATTTTAGCAACTGTTAGCATGCCGACACGCCAAGCCAAGATGGTGAACATTAAACCCGCTGAAGATCAGCATATTGGGGTTGTCCTCGTCAGCATGCTGATGTTAGCATTTAGCGCCACGTACCGCTGTGCCAAAGCCACGCAGCTGCTAGCGTGACTGTAGACTCTTAGTCCTGCTCCGGCGTGAATGGACTGCAAACCGCACGTGTTGTTTATATTTACTTTACAAAATGCAATTGAGACAAGAGGTGCGGCTTCCTGCTGGTCACTGCCAGAGGTCACTAAAGGTCACAGGCTCTCTGGTGCATCTTTTGACACGTCCTCTGCAGAGGAACGCACCTGTGTTCGCAAACACGGTGACACGTTGAACAATGACTGTGCTGTGTGAAACAAGCCGTCACCGCTCCTTATCACACCGCGTCCCAGCACTTCATACAAGCCAAGGCAGGAAACCAAAGTTTTGAGGGAACACACCTTCTCTTTTCAGCCGTCGAGCCCCAACTTTTCAAAGGCCTTTGCTGCCGAAAAGCATCGCACGTATCCGAGAGGCTAAATATGACATTTCACGGCTGAGAAGTCGGTGAACTGCTTGTATCTCCGAAAAGGGTGAGTGTTCAGAAACCAGAAAGTGGAGCTTTCAGTTTGAAAGCAAAAATTCCAAACTGAGGTGTTGAAGGTTGAAAATAGTTGTGGTCACACGTTTCCAATTACAATCTGCTAACAAACATAAAGAGAGAGAGAGTCGTGGTTCTCGGAGAGAACGACTGCGAACCTGTGATGAAGTTGTCAAGTGTTGAAGTGAAGTGTTGAACTCCTCCTGCCCTCTGTCTCCGCAGCTGATCCACGTAGCGTGCGTCTGTGCCGGCCACAACGCCAGCAGAGACGTGGTCACGCTGGTCAAGTCCGTCCTCTTTCACAGGTGAGTCGGTTTGCTCACAACAGAGACGTGTCCTTCCCACCGATCCCTTCCTCTTTCCGTCCCTGAATCTGTGAACGGGATTCGACTACACTTCTCTTCCCGCTGAAGTCGACACGGCCTTTAACCCGGATTTGTACAGGCCTTGAAAGTCCTTAAATAGTAGCAGACTGGGGGGGGCATCAAGATAGAAAGAAAGATTTTGAAAATGACAGGATGACCTTTAGTGCCACATAACCTTCTTTATGTATTTATGTTGAATTGAAGAAAGACCCTGAGCTCTCTCCATCCCAGCACCAGTCGCTCCGATTGGAGTGTCAAATTGATCGCCCTAAGCAGATGATTATTATAACCACATTTTTTATCTTTATTTCTCATTCAGATCACAATATAATTGACAGTTGTATATTTATAGTATGAATGTAAAGTGTGTGCGTATTTATTAGTTATGAAATTGACAGTTTTGCTATTTAGTGACATTAATTGACATTAGTTTCAAAATAAAGTTCAGTGGTTTCAAATGCTTTTAAAATGACTGCACACATTAAATGACTGTACTTAGCGTAGTACTTTTCGCTGCTTGAAGTATGTATATGTCTGTATATAAAGATGGCCGACGCGTCTCCGCTTCACCCACTGTACAAAAAATGAAGCCAAAATATTACAGGTGTTGTCTTCCTGCGCCGGTGACGTCATCTGGAGCCAGAGTCTGCACAGTAGTGATCCGCGGTATCGAGGTCCCGCCTGCACTCCTGCCTGTCAATCAAATAACTAATTAAAACCAAACTTATCAGACAATTTCTTGAACAAACATCAGCATAAGATGAGCTACCTACAATGACAGAAACAGGAACATTTTATTTGAATTTTCAGTTTGACCCATGTCCCCATTCCGTAATGCTGCAGCCAGCCTCCAGGGGGCGATCCAGATGTTATGACTTCACTTTTGGGGAGCTGTCGCGTCGTCCATCTTTATATACAGTCTACGAGAGCACCGAGTTTGGCTGCTGCATCTCGCTGGCATGTTTTCTGGCGTTTTTTTGTAATAAGCTTTGAGGAGACGACGTTTTTCATTGAAATCTTGGCATGAAAAATTAATATTCTCTCGATGTGCATTTGACCTCAGACCATTTGAACATACTGTTGGTTTGAGGATGCATTGGATGAATTTCCTTGTAGCTGTATTTTAATTGCAAATGAATCGCTGTGCTTCTACGTGTACTTAGACCTTTCAGAGAGTGAAGCTGAGTCACTGTATTGGACAAATATTTGTCTTTTTTAAGTTGCGTTCAGGTCGGTGGGCGCAGGCGTCCACGTGGGTCTCTGTCTTTAGGTCATGTTTCTAACCTCGAGCCTGTTTGATTCAGTTTAATTTATACAGCACCGTATCATAACAGAGTTATCTCTGGGCGCTTTTTCATACAGGGAGGTCTTAAAATAAAGATCCGACTAACGCATTTATAAAAAGGAAACCACGTTTAAGGAGTTTTCATAGCCTTGATTTTAACACAGAAAACCTTCCAGCTCTTTGTCCAGACTTGACAAAGCAAAATATCCACGTCGGTGAACTCAGCACTGCTGATTTCAGCCAGCGAGGCGTTTTTTTTTGTTTGTCAGTGGAAGATTTTCGTGTCTGATTCCGTCACAGAGGTCTGAAGGAAAATCTAAAGAGGATCATTTTAAAAGGATCAATCTGGTGATATTTCATATCTTTGCTATTGACAACAAATCTCCAACAGCGTGTCAGTCTGGGTCTCTCAGCCGCGAGCTCGTTGGTTCCTGCTGAAGACGTGCGTTTTTAAAAACTGAATTGGGATTTAGTTTTTCTCTCTTGCTTTGAGGGACTTAAGCTTGTTTGCTGTAAACTGCATGGTGGGAGGGGAGGGAGGGGTCGCCGGATTGTTTTTTGTCAGTAATACCACCGTTGGTTTCATGGTAAACTCTAATCTGTTTAAACTAGTCTGCTCCTTTTTAGAAAATGTGAGTGTTTTTTGGGGGGGAAATTGGGCAATAAAAAGGTAAATGAGCCAAAAACACACTTTTCACTTGGTGTGTAAAAAAACCTTCAGCAGGCCCCCGTGTTTCAACTGTATACAGCAAACACCGAACTGCCAAGCAGCTTCTATGTCGGCTGACATCTGGTCCTCCGCAGAGGGAACACCTTGACCTTGACCTTGACGTCCCGCTTATTTTTTTCTCAGGAGGAATCCTCTTCACTTTCACTTCATCACCGACACAGTAGCCAATCGCATCCTGAGCTCTCTGTTTCAGTCCTGGATGGTGCCGTCTGTGCAAGTCAGCTTCTACGATGCAGATGAACTCAAGGTAAGAGTCCTCATCCAAACACCCCTACGTATCCCCGTGTTCCGCTCTCTGTCAGGACAAGGTGAGCCAAAGTCAAATCCTGCATTTACCATATCAAAGGAACCCCTCTCAGCTCCAAAGCAGCAGCGGGTTTTGAGGATGCGGAGACGAGTCGAGTTAAGTGTATTTATAAATCTCCTTCAACGGAAGAGATTCGGCTCGGAGCATCAAAGAGCGAGAGGCATCAATGCAAAGACGGCACGCTCCACACGCAGCGCGAATCCTAAAACGGGAGGTCGCAGCTCCCGCCTGCCGCGTGGCCCGTCACGTTAACGGAGATCACAGGGCGGTTTAAGCTGCCCGAGCTTTGGCTGGATGTTGCACCTGGAAGTGGCAGGAGGGTCAATCTTCAGCTTAGCCTCCGTTTAGGCTGACGTTCACAGCAAAGTATGTACCTAAAGATGTTTTAGGTATCAGGGAGGAAGAATCTGCCCGTGCATCCCTAATATCTAATTTTATATTTCGACAACGTCATGCAGCACACCAAGATGAAGTCCATAATCTGGAAATGTAATTGCGAAATTGTGTTTTTGACTAATTCAGAGATTGACAGAGTTCTTTATCACGTTGATGCAAAAATTCCTGTAAATCCAATATTTACATAAAGTAGTTTTACCTGCTGGTTTGTAACATTAACTAAACGCCCCAGACAGTCGCAGGTTTTACAGGTCTAGCTACCTCAGGATGAATGGTACAGGATGCCAGAGCTGTGATGTTCAGTCGATTTATCGATTAGCTGATTGAAAGAAAGTTAAGCGGCATGGGGTCATTTTCTAAGCAAAAAGTACCGAAAATGTGATGGTTCCAGCTCCGAACTGTGAGAATCCACTGGATGTCTTTGTCTTACATTATAATAAATTCAAAATCCTTGATGTTTTCAGCTGTTTGTCAGATCAAACAAAGATTACAAAAGATTGAATGTATTAAGTGATAAAAGAATAAGCGGATTAATGAAGTAAGAAACGGACCCGACGGTTAGAAACACTCGGTTCAGGCTTTGACAGATTAGTTGTGAGGAAACAGCCTCAAATGTTTCACTAAGTGTTATTTTTCTTTCTATTTTGAATATTTTCGCATTAGCAAAAGGCAGTGACGTGCACATTAACTGCTGATGTTTCCAGTCTGTTTGGTTTGTGGAAAAGTCGCCAAATCATGAATATTGATACCAAGCTACAATAGGAATCCAGCCATTGGTTTTTAACATTACCTCGTCAGCGCGTTTGGTTGTGGAGATCTAGACCTGACGGCAGAGCTGGAGCAAAGATCAGCTGTCACCAAAATGTTGAGGATTCACCGTCTGAGGAACACGAATATCCACAACAGAGTGTAATGAAGAAAATAGAAAGCGACATCTCGCTACCAATGACTGTGACTTGTCATGTGACTTGTCATGTGACGTGCTAATCTAAACCCGAAACTGGTCATATTTCATGACGTCACATACGTGGAAGTGCTCCGTGATCCTCTTTTGGATTTTGACAGAAATTCTTTAACTCATTCATCTATTCAGCCTTAAACTCAGAACGACATCTGTCTGGTGCACACATGCTGAGGCTGCACTTTAAAACCAAATCCACCAAAACAAAGTACATAACGGCACGTTAGACTTTATCGCCATGGCTTTGGCATAACAAGGTTTTCTCTCTCGACGGCAACACAACGCGACGAGCTGTTGAAACTCTTCTGGTCCCATAGTGAAGTGACACTTGAGCGCGAAAAACCCCCAAATAGTTGATTTTAACATGGAGTTGATGAATGAGCTCTCAGAGTGACAGGAATGCAAGGAGCGAGTGTCTCCGTCACATCATCACATTCTCCTCCCTTTGTGGCGAACAATGAATCCTCTGTGCCGTCGGATGCTTCGACCTCTTCAGTTTTCATTAAGCCACATTAAACTGGAGGAAAGCAGACGAGACTCTAAGCCGATTATATTTGCAGATGATGCACTTGTGCAGATCCAATTACTCTGAGTCAAGAGAAATAATTAAAAAACGCTGTTTGCAGATTCAGAGAGAAATATTTGAGCCGTTGCCAAAATACGCTGAATGTAGCTTTGTGTTGACCCACACACAGAGCGCCGGATCCATCAGCCTGATGAAAGAACATGAAGAAATGAAGCACCTGTAGTTTGAAAGTGTTGTCTTCTTTGTCGTTTCAGTCCGAGGTGTCGTGGATACCCAACAAGCATTACTCAGGTATTTACGGCTTGTTGAAGCTGACGCTAACCAAAGCTTTGCCCTCAGACCTGTCAAAGGTCATCGTCCTGGACACGGACATCACCTTCGCCACCGACATCGCTGAGCTCTGGGGCATTTTTAGGAAGTTCACCGGTAAGACCTTTTGAATTTTATACTGTATTAAAGAACTCATGTCTGTAGGTCTGTGAATATACTGTGTGTATATATATATATATATATATATATATAGTGTTAAGGCGTACAGGAGGATCAAGTGCCACATTCGCGACCACACAGGTACGACTCCTTCTAAACTGACCCATGTTACTGTAGCGACGCGTATTTGATAGTTATTTTTACTTGAGTGTGTTTGCTGATGTCGTCAAAGGTTCACTGTAACTTCACAGTGCAGTCGAGAGTTAAGGCTGTTCACGTCAAAAAGGCGATGCAGCAAATGAACCAATGACCTCAATATAGCATCCAAATATGCAACAAATCTGCTAAATATGAATTTCAGTTAGTTGGACAGAGTGCGTAGCAATTGTCCGACCCTTCAACCCACATATGTTGCTTCTATTCCTTTTATTAAAGTCTGTAAACAAACAAACAAACAAGCCGTTGCTGTCTAACATGACTGCTTTCAACGTGTCTTTATGAGTCACATTATGAACAGAAGCTCTGCACTGTTGCTCACTGTTTGACGTCTCTGTGACACTGTATGCTGCGTTTGTAAAAGCAGATGTTTGCTGATCGCTGATGTTGGTTGTTTTGTGTGCAGACAAGCAGGTGATCGGCCTGGTGGAGAACCAGAGCGACTGGTACCTGGGGAACTTGTGGAAGAACCACAAACCCTGGCCGGCGCTGGGACGAGGCTTCAACACAGGTGACGTCTGCGTTTCTGGACGGATTCCTCTCTGACGCCGATTTGAAAGAATGAAAATAAAATTTAAAAAAAGAGAGAGAGAGAATCTGACCAGACCTGACAGGAAAACGGAGTTTGCTACCAAAAAGACGGCTTCAGTCTCCTCAGTGTTTCATGACACCTGCAGCCACAGATGCAGATGAATTTGCAGTGAACGTTTCCACGGCTTGTGAATTATTTCCGGGTCTCTCTTGCAGGCGTCATTCTGCTCTATTTGGAGCGACTGCGGCGAATCAGTTGGGAGCAGATGTGGCGGCTGACGGCAGAGAGGGAGCTGATGAGCATGCTCAGTACATCGCTGGCTGATCAGGTCAGGGACACCTCCAACACACCGAAATGTGTCTGTCTCTGGTGCCGCAGTCCGATCTGGGGGACATTTCATGGATTATCTTGTATACAAGTGGACATTTGGGCCTGGTGGCACTAGAGAGAAGGTCGGGGAGGTCAAATTCATCCTCTGTGGATCATGAATGCAACAGATTTAAAGGAAATGTGGCCAGTAGTTTTCAGGACCCCTGCGCTTGGAGTAAGCGTTGGACATAAGTCAACACATTGGACCGTTGTTGCGGGGAAGACCTATTTCTGTAACTTAGCATCACCCTGGTTCCCTCCACAAAAAGCCACAGGGATCTTTCCATGGAGGCAGGCGAGTGAGTAGATGAGTTTCTGTGTTCGGCGTGACGACGTTCAATGTCCCGACAAACTGTTTTAGGCAGTTTGTTCGATACAATGCAGGCTGCAATTCCAACTGTCACCAGCTGAGAGCACAGAAGAAAAACTAGTGTATCAACATGTTTCTGAATAATCCTTATTTATTGCACTTTTATGTTTATTACATTTGCAAACCAGATACAAAATATAAAAGTCTGAAATGGTCAGAATTCTGACTTAAATCAGGAACTCTCTGACTAAAGAACAAGTCAACACAGCAACAACACTCAAATACTCAATTAGTACCAAAAACCCTAAAGACTCCAGTTATGGTGGAATGTCCTTCCATACTTCCGTTCGTTGTCATACAGGATGTATTTACAGCAAAAACCTGATTTCCTGATCTGTGCTGCATCATTGCTTTCAGGCGCCTTACGGTCACAGACCCCGGAGTTAAAGAGTGTGTTTGTTGAGCTTCGACCAGCGACCTGGATTGTATTTTAAAATATTCAGTGCGGCCTTGTACACAGGGAGTCTTTGTGAACACTTGAAATCAAAGCTGAGGTTTCCAGGGAACCAGCAAAGAGGTAATATGGCTCTCTGGTGCCTTTTTAAGAGACGAGCATTTTCAGCCGAGACCAGTAGGATCCAGAACACCGGTAGAACCAGAAGAGCTGCTGCTAACACTTTGCTGTCTGTCCACTGTGTGCAGGACATCTTCAATGCCTTCATAAAGCAGAACCCGGTCCTGGTGCACCAGCTGCCCTGCTTTTGGAACGTCCAGCTGTCGGATCACACTCGCTCCGAGCAGTGCTACACCGAGGTGTCCGACCTCAAGGTGCACACACACACACACACACAGACACACACCAACCAATCAGTGATTTGCTGCTGAGGGCAGATTGGATGACACTGTGCAACAGAGATGCTGGAAATTAAAAATTTCAGATCAGTGTAAGGAGTGTATGTCCCCTGCAGGTAAGACAACATGTTAAAGTCACTGACATCTTCCTGGTTCCAATGTCAGATGAAACTCTGAAAAATCAAAGGCGTTAAAACCAAAACTGATGGAACATGCTTTGATAAGATTCTTATGCCAAAATAGGTCTATTTTTGTCGATGTGAGCAATTTTTAAAATCCCAGTTTAGAATCAGTTTACAGAGCTTCCCCGTGCTTTCTGTAAATGGTCAGTTCCATATGAACAGATCTGTGTGAGAACTTGCCAGCTTTTCTTTAGCAGCTGTGACAGCAGGCGGCCATATTCTCTCCTGCCAGAATCCTCTGAAGAGGAACTCTAGAATCAGTAGTTTAGCACGGGCCTCTAAATCAGGACGATACAAATATACTTCTAAATGATCCTATGGCTGCTGGAAGACGTCTCAGTTCAGGGATGATATGAGTTTTACCGTATGGTGACTTGACTTTTAGAACATAGGTTTACGTTGCTGCAGACAAGGTTTTCTTCTGCACTGGATAAGCCAAACCTCTGGAGCTGATAGAGGGTTTTAAGATGCCTGTAAGCGGACCTTTGCATGTCTGGTTTGAATCAGCACTGTGACTACAGCCATCAATTAGAGTAAAACGCGCATCATTTAGCTCTGCAGGAAAAGTAGAAAGTCTCCTGAAATGGTACCAGGACCTTTCAGACTGTGCCGAGTTAACGTCTTGCTGTGGTTGCAGGTGATCCACTGGAACTCTCCAAAGAAGCTCCGTGTGAAGAACAAGCACGTGGAGTTCTTCAGGAACCTCTACCTGACCTTCCTGGAGTACGATGGAAACCTGCTGAGGCGAGAGCTGTTCGGCTGCCCGAGTCAGGCCAGTCCAGAGAGCGTCCAGGTGACAGACGCACACGATACAACACATGACACAAACCTTATCACGGTACCAAAGGGTGTTTGAATTTGCGACAACTCTCTGCTATGACGATCTATTGGCAAATATTTATTTTTAACATAATCACAAACACTTTCAGGGAGGGTCCCACCACAGAAATGTCATTAGTGACAGGCAGGATATCAGTTTGACTTTTCGCTGTACAGCAGGAGTGTGGCTGCCATGCCAACACAGTTCCTGCTTAGATTTGCTAAATCTTGATTGTGATCCAAGTTGATCTAATTGGTATAACCGGTTATTTTGGAGTTAGTTGGTATAATTGGTTTTGGCGTGTTCATGGTCTAGCTTGTCTGACAAAAACAAAAAGGAGCTGAAACTTTAATCGGCCTTGTCCAGTCTGAAGCAACAGGAAATGATGATGCAAATGAGATTATTCTTCCTGTGTAATGTTTGAGAAGACGTCTTCAGAGCTTTGAGCGGCGTTGCGTCTGCCTCCTCAGCTGCAGGCAGCTCTGGAGGAGCTGGACGAGGACGATCAGTGTTACGACTTCCGACGGGAGCGGCTCACGGTTCACCGCGTGCACCTCTACTTCCTGCAGTACGAGTACGTGCCCACGGAGGACGACACGGACGTCACACTGGTGGCCCAGCTCTCCATGGACAGGTGCCCAGCCAGCACACTAGATACTGCTTTTATATGATTTATTTTTTCCCAGTAAATAAAGAAATTATTGCTGATGTTCAAAGTTCATTCTTGACCTTGGAAACAGCAGTAGAGACGACAATAGGACGTTATCTTCATCAGCAGGTAGAGGTGAATTGTAAATGTTCTAGTTTCCTTTAGTTTTTCTTCCATTTTGGCTTTAAAAGAACCCAGTTGAATACAAACTTCCACAATTTCATGATAACTGATCAAAATCTTTGTCTACAACAACTAAATGGACCTTACAGTGAGATTGTATGCTGCTTACGCTGCTTTTGTTGTTGTTTTCTGCCATTTTAACACGCAAGATTGGTATTTTTACTCACATTTCATCGCCATGTTTGGTAATAAAGTCACTATTGATCCATAATGCAAAACATTTTGTGTTTCTGGCTTCTCCAGCGTGAGGGTTTGCTGCATTTCTCCATCTTATATCACAACAAACTGAATCTCTGGGGTTTGGGCTGTTGCTCGAATAAAGTATCTGAAAATGTCACCTTGGGCTGTGGAAACTTGCGATGGCTATCATTTTATTTGAGAAATGATTTGATAGTGATACTAATCGTAAGCTGCATATATGACATTTAACATTTGTGACTTTATCTGCGCCCCCTGCAGGCTGCAGATGCTGGAGGCCATCTGTAAGCACTGGGAAGGCCCCATCAGCCTGGCGCTCTACATGTCTGACGCCGAGGCTCAGCAGTTCCTACGCTACGCTCAGGCCTCCGAGGTCCTCAAGAACCGCAAGAACGTCGGCTACCACATCGTCTACAAGGAGGGCCAGTTCTACCCCGTCAACCTGGTGAGGAACGTGGCCCTAAAGAACGCCAACACGCCATACGTGTTCCTGACCGACGTGGACTTTCTGCCAATGTACGGTCTCTACGATTACCTCAGGTACGACCAGCCGCCGTGTGCTCCAGGCCACTATTTGGAAAAAGACGGTGGATTTTATGCTCTGAATCACAAAACCAGTAACTCTACAAACAGCAAATAGACCTTTTTTCATAGCAGGAAAATCACAGGAGTAACTAATGACATTAATCTAGCCGTCCACTTATAGAGCGTCTTTATGCATCTTCTGTTTGCTGTGCGCAGGAAGTCTGTGGTGCAGCTGGACATGGCTCACACGAAGAAGGCTCTGGTGGTTCCAGCTTTTGAGACGCTTCGTTACCGTCTGTCCTTCCCCAAATCCAAAGCTGAGCTGCTCTCCATGCTGGACATGGGGACTCTCTACACCTTCAGGTAACAACTGACATTTAACTTTTCATATCGGCGAATGATGACTGGGGTAAAATACGGCCATTAGATAATAACGTTCCAGCCAATGACTTTGCTGATGCGATCATCAATTTATCCTTTTCACCGTGTCCTTGTCTTCCTGCCCCTCCAGATATCACGTGTGGCCCAAAGGTCATGCTCCTACCAACTATGCCGAATGGCGAACAGCCACCACACCGTATAAGGTGGGATGGGAGGCAGACTTTGAACCGTACGTTGTGGTGAGACGAGACTGTCCAGAGTACGACCAGCGCTTCGTGGGCTTCGGCTGGAACAAGGTGTCCCACATCATGGAGCTGGATGCACAGGTACGTCTGCACTGAGATGGCTGGTTGTAGAAGGTGTGGCTTCGTGTCCACAGTCCACATGCAACAGGTGAGCGCTCAGGTGCTCAAGGTCAATGACAATGAGGCTATTTCAAATAACCTTTCTGTCACGTTCACACAATGTGACTAGACGGCTGTTTAAGTCTTGTTGTGTCATGAGAAGTTTTTAACTGACTCTTCACTGTGAGAATGTCCGTTTCCTACACTTCAGATAGTTTTTAATGCAGAGTTCTAACTAAAGAAGCCTGACGTGCACAGAAGTCTTAACTGCTCGGACTAATCTTTGTAGAAACTAAACTGTTAATGGAATCTAATGGAAAAGGTTTGTACTCCAAATTATTGTTGGGGAGTAAAGAGTAAGCTCTGATACATGTGGCTTTGAATTTCTCCTACATTTAAAATCAACAACTTTAAACCAAAATGGAGACAATCCAGCACTTGCTGGGTGTGCGTGGGAGTAAATAAAGTCTATATATAATGTTTGTGGAGGCATCTTAACGGGCCAGAGCTGAATATTTGTTATTAAGAAGAGAAAAGACGTAAGCTGAAATTGGTTTCATCAGCTGTTTGTTTCTCCTTCTCTCAGGAGTATGACCTGATGGTTCTCCCCAACGCTTTCATGATCCACATGCCCCACGCTCCCAGCTTCGACATCTCCAAGTTTCGCTCCAGCTCCAGCTACCGCAACTGTCTGAACACCCTGAAGGACGAGTTCCACCAGGACCTGTCCAGGAAGTACGGCTCGGCTGCTCTCAAGTACCTCACGGCCCAGAGGAACATCTAAAACAGAACTGAGAGCCAGCAAGTCCGTCAGCCTCAGAGCTCCTGACCGATGAGGCCCGAGACCTCGGACATGTACTGATGCGGCACCGTGCCGCGCGTCGCCTCGCCTCAGAGCGCAACACTGACGGTAAAGCTTTACAGCCCCTTCGAACATTCTCGGGCTCCTGTGCATTAATTCTCCAGTCGACTCCATCTCAAGGTGATCGAGGACGAGATGCAGAGACGAAAACCCAGACAGAGTGAGAGCGGATTTCCTAAAACGCAGGATTGACTTGGCTGAAAGAGGCTGTGGATGAGTGTGGACACTGATGGGACTAGCTTTAAGGCCGGGAAATAACAACCATATTCTTACAATTTGTTCTGACAATCAGGGCTGTTTCCAGAAGATGCAGTGTGAAACCGTCCATCCACGTGGATATCTGGACATGACGGGACACATGCTTTTTTTGGGGGGGGGTGGTGGATTAAAAGAAGTCTAAAGTGGTATCGAAATTGTGCGGCCGTTTGGAACTGGAGAAAGGTTTAAGCCTTATCACTTCCCATGGTATTTACTGAGATATTTAATATTTTCATTTCTCTTTTTTTTTGGTAAATCAGAACCAATGAGTAACGAACATTGGCATTTGCGATGTTTTGATTACGACTTTACATAATCAGTTTATTTTTCCCTTAGACATTTTCTGACCTCTTTTAAAACGAAGTCCATCTCGCCCCAGTGGAATTATTTCAGATTTTTTGTGAGCTTCAGGGATGTGCTTTGTGTGTGTGTGTGTGTGTGTGTGTGTGTGTGTGATCCAGCTGCATCACATGGCTCGTCTTCAACACGCTTACTGATTGTCGTCTTGATCACATATTTGCTTGCATGTAAAGAGTTGCACTACAATGTTCTCTTCACGTAAGGAAATAGTCATTTTTCCAGGTTTTTTTCACCCCCCCACCCCCATCATCATTCATCCCTCTGAAAGAAGCAAAAAAAATCTTAATTCACGAGACCAGAAATATCGTCACTGACTGGGACCAACACTGGCACCGTACAGTGAGTTGTTATTAATGAAGCTGTTAGCTCCAAAAGGAAACTGCTGCAGGAGCTTTTCTATTTTCTTTTTTGTGCCATTTCATCTACAATGTGTCTGATTCACTGGAGATATATGTGCCACCTTCTGTGCCACCCATCTACAGCCCGGTTTCTCTTAGTAAAGTCCAACTGAAATGACAGAATCTGTACCTTTCTGCAGTCCAATCTAATTTATTGTTGGTACTGTATGAGAAGACAGTACAGAAATGCTGCTTCTGCCTCCGAACTAGATGTTGCTGCAGAAGGCCCAACCTGAGTCATGATGAGTGCAAATTATATTCAGTCTAATTGCATCTTTAGGGTCTGTCAGCAAAGGACACTCAGACCTGGTCCAAATGGAGTATCTTTTTTCTGAAGATCTTTCCATTTGCAGCACGTTTTTAAGACGTTTAGTATTAATTACCTTGACGAAATAATCTGGTATGTCAAATGACCAAAGGGCCATAGGTAGTTGTCATGGTGTCGACTCACCACGTAACCTGAGCAAACGGATGAAAGGTATAGAAAGAAGCGAGTAACCTTATTCTAATTAGATTATCATATTAATTGTTAATTATTAATTATCATAGCTAATTAGCAATGCAGCCTGAGGATTCCTTGTTATGCAGATGTGCAAAAGGCAACTGGACTTGCTGCAGATTCACACTCGTCACTCAGAACTGAAGAAACGCCGCGCGTGAGAGCTGAAGGTCCAGCTGCCTTTGACTTGCAGATATGTAGCCTGTTAGCAAATGCACCTTTCTCTCAACTTTATTTAAATATGCAGCCCAACGTGGTCCCTGGTGGACGTTGGTTTTTTTTTTTTTCCAGCCCGTCCAGCAAGCTAAGCTGCAAGAAAGACGAGTGTCCGTGCTTAGCTAGGATGCTAATATTAGCTGCAGTTCACGGTCTGTTGCAAGTTGCCAATAAGCAATGTCAAATACTAGCAAACTAGAATACAGCTCTGGAAAAAATTAAGAGACCATTCAAAATTTTCCAAAGTTCATTTTACTCAAACACATAAAACCAGAGGACTGATAATTTTGCAGTCGTCTCTTAATTTTCTCCAGAGCTGCATATAAGACAAAGAGGCGCCGCTATTAAACCACGCATGTAAAAATATAAAAATACAAAGAGTGGGCCACACAGAGCAAAAACATGTCACAGTTTCAGTTGGACTTCCTAATTTCATTGTCCTATATTTGTTGTAATTCATTTTTGGAGGATGGAAGTGCTTGTTTTGTCTGTCCGTCCAACAACTGACTGTCACCACCACATTTAGTGAGTGGATCATTATGACCCCTGACAAACTATGAGGTTATTGGCCACATTTACGCTTATTCCTGTGTATATTCAAGCTCCCCAGAGGATGATCATAATGGTTTTGACGTCCTTTCCTCAAGCGCAGGACAAACTTGACATTTTTAGCTCCATAAGTAGCTCAAATAAAATATAAAAATAAATGGGCATGTGACATCGAGGCCGCCGGCGGAGCTGACGACTTTAGTTTTGATTGATTATTCACCTCCTCTCTGCTCTTCCACTTGTCTCGGAACATTCTTTAAAATCTGTTACAGTGTCACTTTTTATCCTCCCTGCATTTGGACAAAAGGCACGTTTCCACAGAGAACAAGGCCGAATCACTATTGGATCACGAGTGACGGTGTGTGACGGCCGCCGGAGTGGGTGTGGGGGGGGGGGGGGGGGGGGGGGGGGGGGGGGGGGGGGGGGGGGGGGGGGGGGGGGGGGG
>JAVQJF010073708.1:0-38224 GCA_036023855.1 Gadopsis marmoratus
GTAGTCTAATTCACCCAGTCACACACCGACAGGGACACAGTTGCCACGCTGGCCTCCACCGGGGGCAACTCGGGGTTCAGTGTCTTGCCCAGGGACACTTCGACATGCAGGCAGCTGGGATCGAACCACCAACCCTGGGGTTAATGAACGACCGCACAATCCTCTCAGCCACAGCCTCCGTGGCTGTAAAGAGTAGTAAAGTAAAATAGTAAAGAGCTGGCATAATCTCGAGGACTGTGTGAACAGTAAATATGGAAATGCGAAAGGAGACAACGTGATGCAAGGAGATCTCTTGCCTTATCTAAGAGTGAGGAAATAGTCGCCCAAGTGTTACTCTTGCTTGATCATAAAGGAGGGCAGTGTGATGGTAATCAAGCTATTGTGTTATGTTTGATTATTTTTTTTTATTTTTTTACCTGAACAAATAGTATGATTTTGTTATACTTGTGCGTGCCTGCCTGCCTCTGCCCGTGTTGTGCGTTTGTGTGTGTGACCCCGGCTAAGTTGAGCATGTGATTGGGGAGAAAAAACCAAAACAAATTCAGCCATGAGAACTGCTGACGGTGGCGATGACACAATGCGTGTGCACAAACAAAACACACACGCACAAACACACACACACACAGTGCTCATTGAACAGCATAATAACAGAAGTAGGAGAGGGTCTTTCAAGTGGCCCCTTTTCACACATCAGCAGTAGTGTAATCTCGCTCCCTTACGCAAACCCCGGTGTGTTCTTCTCATCATAACTTAAACACCAGTCTGAGATAAAGGCTGAAGATTCATGCTTCTCCTGACAGCTTATTTATCTCCATTTATGTGTATTCGTGTTCAGTCTGTCACGCTATATAGGTTGTACTCCACAGCACGTATATCTGCCAGGCACAGGTCTTGCAGGGTCGGGCCCATCACTTCTCTGTAACGTTGATGAGGACATGTTGACTACCACAGGCATACAGGTCTAAAGGATGGTTAAGTTTTATGGCTTCTATCAAAGCAAAGGATAAGTAGGAAATCCTGTGTGAAATACGCCTCCTCTCCGGTTAGCGTTGTCTGACTGGTGGCTCGTGTTCCCGGTCGCTGAGCACATTCCACAGTCAAGATGCTTTCTGGTGTAAATGCATTGAATGTGAAAAATGCATGGGCAGTTACATAAAAATGTGTTTTTCTAAAGTCTATAAATTGTAGCTTTTTTGGAAATGTGTGTGGTTGTTGTTGGCTGATGTGGACATAAAGCCTTTATCAGCATGGCTTCACACAGCATGAAACATCTCTTTACACTTTTATCTTAAATCCAGCAACAGGGGGTGGCACTGTATTTGAAGCATCTTGAATGTAAATAGACAGAAAGGGGTAAAAATAAATCATAATCATATTTCACTGCAGCGATTTGCTATGTTTTCCCTTTTTGAGAAATCTAAGATGACTGAAAACCAAATTACTTGCTAGAATTGTGATTTTTGTGGAAGGTTTCCCCTTGAAGAAGAATAGGAGAATAAGATTACATATTGTCACCAACATGGAGGTCGTGTTGCTCACCCATAACTAGGCTCAGCATCATTGCAGCACTGAAGTGAGAGAGGGACATTCTTTCCCATTCCCAGACCCTCCAAACCAACAGCTAAGCTATTTTTAGCCTAATTTGATCAGAGAACATTGTAATGTTGTATTGCTGTACTGCAGCTCTAAGTAAAGGTAAACCCAGGCCACTTATGGCTCAGAAATAAGAGGGAAAGGAGAGCAAGATGGACGATGAAACGGATGGATCTCTCACCCTGTTTGGGTTTTATTTAACATAGACATCTGTAAATGAGCAATGGCTCCAGGCCCAGGATTCGTCTTTGTCTCATCAGTGTTAAAGTTAGTTATTTCTGGAGCGCACACACACACGCATGTATTGATGAGTCTTGCTTGCAGGCTAATTGAAATCTTTTATTATTCATGCTTGGTTGATGAGCCTGGGGAGTCTCCTAACTATGAATTCCAGACAAGTTGACCTAGATGTATGGTAACGGTGCATGATACGTTTTAGTTTTGATTGTCGCTGAGGCGAAAAATGCACCTTTTTGTGCCTGGGTTTTTTTGTACTATGTAGAGATGCACACATTGAGGTTTACATTTAGCTGACAATTTTCCCTTTCCCCATATGACTCATAGCCAGTGCAGTTAATGCAAATAATCAATGCCAAAGTTTGACATAATTACTAAAAACTATAGTTAAAAACTGCATGTAAGAGCTATATGCTTTACAACAGATATTTGACCAAATAAATACATAAATTATGTAAAAAGAACTGTCAATGTCTGTCTTTGTGGAGTATTAACTTATTATTATATATTAAGGTTTACTATCACATAAGACAAAGAAAAGCTGCAAATCTTCATGTTTCAGAAGCGAGGTCAGGAGAACGCTCAGTATTGTTGCTTGATAAATGTCTTAATCATTGTCAGTCAATGTCACTCAGGGACAAATCAATCATAAAAGAGGTAGTGATAACTGTTTGGGCTTTGAATGGGCGGTTTGATGGCGTGTGATTTTCTCTTCTTTTCAACAGAGTGTCACCAATGCTGTCGCCAACACTATTGCCCTCTCCACCTATAATGAAAACAGCGACTTCATGCATACTTTCAGTCTGTTGGTTAAAGGAATTTTGGGAAATGTATGACACTATAAACTAAAGTTTAAGCACAGAAGGCAGGAAAAGCTGACTTACAAAAAGCATTAATTGCAACATGCTACACAACTCTTGGAATGCATAGAAGAGCCAGAGGTGAAACGATGGATGGACAATGTATCTGTAAGGATCGATTCATCTTTAATCCTTGCATAACATAAATATAATCTTAAATTTAATATATTTGGGTTTTTGACTGTTCATAATTAAGCATAACTTTTAAAATTATATTTTTCTCCATTTTTCTCACAAAGACTCAAGACAATAATGGGCAGATTAATCAACAATGAAAATATAGTTTGTATTAGGATTTTAAATATGTCTAAAAAAAAGCACAAGTTATGTACTGAACCTCTGGATTCCGAGCCATGGAGCCGAGGTGAGGGCAGGCAGGTCTTAGCTTTGTGGGCACAGCGAAAGCAACAGCACCTACACGTGATACAGTGTCTTGGATTTAGTGATGTGATAGTGTGACATTTCCTTCAGTGATAATGGTTAATGCCAGTAACACCATTCAGTAGTTGTCCAGCCACACTGACTGGAGCTGATTTGCATATTGGTAACAGTCTTCGTACAAACACATTGACTGTTCTTTAGAGCTGCAAGTAACGGCTACTCTCATTATTAATTTGTCTGACAATTCCTTTCTCGATCTTTAAAAAGGCACTGCTTGGGGGGGTAGTACAAAAAAAAGCAAAAATGACAACCGTCACCTTTTCATACATCAGCAGACTAATTTGCATAATCTTCACATGTCTTTAGATCTTGGTCAAAATGCAGACACCAACGGACTTAAAGAACCTTTTAGTTCCTTGAAAAGTACTTCGGGAGACTAAATGTTCTGGGTACATTGGGTGGATACCTGCTTGAAATAGAAAAAATGGAACCATGCTCTTGATTTCAAACCTACTAAGCATTGTAAGCTGCATTAAACAGCAACAGAAGTGGGAGCATCTGAATCAAGTCAGTTTAAGCGACACAATCATCTCAACTACTTGACTACTCTGTATTTTTGCTCACAAAAGCCAGCAATTTCCCAAAAGGCATAACAAATCATCTCAGAGGGAATGGTTCCATTTTTAATGGAATTGGCTATGACAATCTCATTCTGGTGTCTCGTTTGGCTCACGTGGGAACATGCATAGATTATAACGACATATTACCCGTTCCCGTGTTCTTTCATAGTGCCGCACTATGTCCTGAGAAGTTCACATTGTAATGGTCTTCTGCCAGTTCTGATTAAGAGTGGGAAAACAGCCTCTGGATCACTGATCTGCAATCACTTGAGTTCATTATCCAGAGTTAAGTTCAAAAGTTTGCAGTCTTGCAGAATAATGCTACCATTATTTGAAAACCTTGATAGCCCACTTTTCTATCACCGGACATGGTTTTGCATTGCGTCTTATACTGGAAATAGCAAAATGTCACAAATGCATTAAATCTATACATGCATATCTCTTCTAACATTTCTAAGAGATTATGAGTGGAAGACCAGTTAACAAAGTTGAGGTCCAGCCATGTCCACACAGAGCTAACAATAGGTATGTTTGAAGTCCCTGAGACTAAAGGGAGACTGAAAAAGGGTTTCCCCTCATGCCCGCTCTGAATATTTCGTTTCCCCCTCTGATGATCAGAGCAGGTTGAGAGGGAGAGAGAGAGAGAGAGAGAGAGAGAGGATTTGTGCGACAATATTGTTTGACCTCTGTTAGTTTTTTGCGGTCAAACACTCTGGGCTTTTGCAAGACAGCTGTGCGGTGAAGCATGGGAATGCCAATAGCTTTTGTGATCCAAGTCTTCACCTCAGCACATTCCCAAAATGCAACTTGTCAAGTGAGTGTGTGTCTTTTGAAAGCAGGGAGAACAAAACTCATTGAATGCCCATGGCTGATAGTCTAAGTAGATTCCCATCAGTGCTCTTGAACAGTTTAATCAGAAATCGGCTTGCATAATGCAGTCGGTCTGTTTTTGTTTGTTGAAGTGGTGCTTGCAACTACATGCACGCTTGGGTGTGGGACTCGATAGCAGTTAGATGTGTGGGAGCGCAAGAGATCATTTGGACACAGCTGTCAGCAGGCCACATACATTACTGGCAAATGTGTTCTGCAAAATGGGGGAGACTGCTAGCTTCTCTTGCTTTGAGCAGAGAGGACAGCCATATCCAAATTCTCCAGATAGATCAGTTTAGTTTACAGGGCTAGTCTTTGTCACCATGTGTGACCTTACTGAGCGCTTCGCAATAGAGAGCTGCAGGGATGTCATATTTTTGTAGCCCAACCCGGAAGACAGCATCGCCCTGGCTCCCTCGACAAAAAGCCAATTGGATTTTTCCGTTGAATTTTGGATTATTGCAGAAAATGAGCTCTGTGGCAAACAAACGTTTATGATGCTTACACGTTTTGTTCAGGAAGATGACTTTCACAAATGAACACAACTTGTATGATTTTTTTTTTTTTAAGCGTAAATGCAATAGTCAAAAGTATAAGGTTAATGTTAGGCTATAAATGAACCACACAAAGGTCGCATGACTTCAACTAAGCTTCCAACTTGTCATTAGATTTTGCACGCTTAACTCTTTTACAAAAGCCTTTCGGAAAGATATAAACCCACCGAGGTTGTAAAGGTGGACGAATGAGTAGTAGTGAGTAGTTTCTGTGTTCATCGTGATGATGTTTAATGTCCTCAACAACCTCTGTAGTCTCATTTAGCCACTTGTTAGCAACCGCCTTTTATACTGTGGGACATTTCCCGGACATATTCTGCCGTTGAACAAAGTGTGAAAATCGCTCAAGCTTGTGTTAACCACAGAAACTACATTAGCCCTACAGCTCCTGCTGTTGGACATAAACTGCAATGTGTGGAGAAACCAGCACACATCTTGTCCCTACAATATTTCCTCCTTGCTTAACCAGTAAAGTGTAATTAATACTACATGATGCTCTCTTGTGTAGAAAAGCTCATGTTTGAATAGATGGTTTCTGATGTAGTGGGGGAAGTAGTGATCGGAGCTATGTTGCACTGTGGCGTCAGGGCTAATTTAGCCAGCTAACTGAGCATACAGCCACCGGATGCGACCACTGGAGTCGCTGGTGGTAGTTTGGTGAGACGGTGTGTAGGTAAACATGCTGCTGATTGGCTGTTGGAAGTTGACCTGGTCTGCCTGTACACGACGCCACCTGACAAGCTATGCAGTCAATAATTATAGCTCTTGTAATGTTTTCTTCAGTTTGAATATGGCACAGCGACTGTGCCATCTGTTGATTTTCATCACATTTTCATCACAAGTGATGGGTGAAAAATGTTGTTTTCCATTCATTTCGTATTTTAAGTCACAGAATTATAATGCTACACTTGATGATTGAGGCTATACTGTTACATTTTTCTTTTCTTTGCCTCCTCCATAGAGTTGGTATTGGAAAGGTTTGTACGAGTAGCATCCGTGGACCATAGATTTTTGACAACTGTGAGCCTTTGCTGCTAATCAATCCTAGTATTGATCAAATTCTGGTTCAGATATTTGGAATGTCATTTAAGTGGGAATACATTCATCCATCTTCTTCAGTTCAGAGCCTCTGGTAGGGGCCTATCCCAGCACAAATTATGCGAATATTGCCCGTCTGTGTTAGCTACTCAAATATCTACAGTATGTGCATTCCATTGTTACTCTGGTATGTTTGCTTGTGTTTGTGTTGATTTATGCATGGGTGCTAATGGCTGTATGTGGGGCGGGGGTGCGCGCATGCCAATATTTGCGGGAGTGCACGCACGTGTTGTGTGGAAATATCCACACAGACAGAGTACGACAGAGCTTGGCACAGATGGCCTTCCTGTCATCCTCTGCTCCTTCCACAGCATGACACCGGAGGAACCTCGGGGGTGGGGATTTAACAATGAGCTGTGAGAGGAGCATAGGGTGGTGGCAAGCTAATGCATCACAGCTTTCATTGGTCAAGCAAACACGTTTCTAATATTTGTCTACCTAACCTTCAAAATGGATAAATGGCTACACTTGATGTCGATCCCTGCTAGCGGTGCATGGCTCAGCGGTCAGTGGCAGGAAAGGAACTTTTCAAATGTTACATGTCTGTTATAAAAAACACGCATCTTTGTGACGTCACATTTCCTCCGACTCCAGGAATGGAGCATAGACATTCATTCATTCATTCATTCATTATCCATACTGCGTATCCCGAAGGGTCGCAGGGGGGGGGGCTGGAGCCTATCCCAGCTAACATTTGGGCAAGAGGCAGGGAAACACCCTGGACTGGTCGCCAGTCAATCGCAGGGCAGAGCATAGACATACAGTTTGCTATTAATCTCCATCCAAATTGGATTGATTTAGAGCATCCATGGAAATGTTTACTGTACTTATTTAGATCTCTCTAAGAGCTTATCTCCCTAATTTATCTGCTTTTAAACCCCTCTAGTGATGGTACCCCTAATTGACCATCTTTTTCCCATGTGTGAGCACCTGTAGGACTCTGGTTCCTGTCCACCCAGCTGCCCCTTTAAACCATAATTGCTGTCATGCAGTGTGTATTGACGAATGCTACAGTTACACCTTTTCTGTGTCTGTAGGTTTACGTATGTGATGTCTATTCTTGAGTATCTAATGAAGCCAGTCAATATTTGATCGTAGATTTATATAATTTTTCTGATGTCCTGTGCAAAATTGGAGAAAATCCATGTATTTATTGCTGCTCTGTAAATACTTTCCAGTCTTGTTACCCACCACTGACCCCCTGTCTCTGCTAGTAGGGCAATGCGTGAAGGTGTACATGTATTGTACACCCTTGTTTATGCTCATGCAAGATCACTGTGAGGCGTAACTCGCTATCCATTGCAGTATTCTCCGAAATGCCAGGAAAACATTCTGTGAATAAGCAAGGAGTCAAGTGTTACAGGAAGCTCATCATAAACCAACATGGCTGCACTAGAGCTTGTTGTTGCTGAGGAAGAATTTAACTGTTTTCATCTATTAAATGTGGTGGCAATCTCCATTAGTTCAGAATCATTTGACTGTCTCCGTGGTTTCTCATGGAAGGCTGTAGAAGTGCTTGTAAAGGCAAACCTGCTTTGCCAGTCCAATTTTTGAAGGCATTCATGTTGAAATGAAATGCTCAGGGCGTGTCGCCTAGTACCAAAAATTCAGAGGTGCACGACGACGCAACTTGCAGAGACCTAAGGCCTGAAGCCAGTTACGTGATGACATCATTTTTGGAGCATGGGCCCTTGTGTGAGGGACATTGTGTAGACCCCGCTTAAATAATAATAATAATAGCAATACAAATAATCCTAACAAAAACAATAGGTCCTCACACCGCCGAAATTTCATTTTGGTGCTTGGGCCCTAATAACGGGGTTGAAATGACTAATACTTACAAAAGGCTTTGGAATTAGTCCAGTAGATAGCCTGCATCCGCGAACAGACTGCAATTCCCCGCAAGGATTATGTTGCAGCCATTGCAGCCTGTTTGCGGATGCTGGCAGAGGCGAGCTACTGGACCAATTCCAAAATGTTTGGTAAGTATTAGTCATTTAGACACTAACATTTGTAAAAAATAGGGCCTAGCTTTAAAAATACCGGAGTTTCCCAAGAAGAAGGCAATGCAATGGATTGTGTAGTTCTCTGTGCTCTGCTACAGTGTCACTGCATCATCAGGCACTGTAAGACTTTGCAGCAATTAGTAGAACAGTGTAGTGTACAAGCAGGTGGGAGAGGCAGAGGGAGATAGACAGAGCAAATAGAAAGGAAGAAAAAGACAGCGAGCCCGGCTGTCTGTCTTTGCCTTTGATGAGCCTGCCTTTCAAGCCAGCGTTGCCTAGTTACAGCGAGCAGAGGATACAGGGATAGGGAGTGAAGAGAAAGAGGGAGGGAGGGTTTATGGCTCTTAGCTGGGTGAACAGTAACTGAGTGCTCTACCTGCCCATGCACACTCCAAGCCCTAACTTGCATCCCTACTTCTCTCTCTCTCTCTCTCTCGCTCACAGACAGACAGACAGACAGAGAACACATTAAAAAAACAAAACTACCCTTTTTTACTGTCTACCTTGCGAGGTCATTAAGTGACGAGTCAACTTCACAAGTATGAACCTGGTGTTTTGGAGAAAATTCACATTTAAGTTAGGCAACTTTAATTCTCAATAAACAGGTGGAAGTGTAACAGCTGATGCGGAAATGCCATTACATTAAACTAGAATGTTAGGCCTAAGTGCCTGGGGAAACAACACGAGCTACTGGCCTCATCCCTAAATGAATTGTCGATAACAATTGGAGTGCAGCCACCTCTCCTTGCAACATCTTTTATTAATCTCCCATCTGTCGGCCCTTGCAACATCATTTTCTGCCCTTTTTTTTCCTTCTTGGTGTATCAACATGACTTTTTAAGTATGTATTTAGAAGTTTACTAAATGGGACTTTTGCATTTTGTTGTATGTGCTCTGTCTGCAGCATTTATGGTTGTTTTTTTTTCTTCTTTTCTTTAAGAAAGGTTTCCTTCTCTTTACTTCCCTGCCCTGTACTGTTTTTATTTCAGCCTCACATAATTACAGCCATCTGTCAAGTGTAACAGTAATCAACAGCAGTCCTCCACATGAGTATCCATGGCCAGGTACACTGCCAGGGAATGTCACTGTAACAAATCACTCTGAATTTTGCGCTGGTTTGATGCCTTAATATAGTCCGCCCAAGGCTGTAAGGCTGCACTTTATTGTAGTTTCTCGCAAGGTCTTTCCTCCTGTGAGTCCAGGATGTTGCCTGATATTGCCAGACCAATTCGCAAATACGGATTAGGCAGGGACCCCTCAGTTCATTCTTGATTTCCAAGGAGTATCAATGCAGACCAAAATGCCTCTTGATGCAATAGAATAGACGTGCTACCAATCAGCGCAAGGAAATGTGTGATGTAGCGCCAAGTGAATCCTGTGGGAAGTACGGCAAATGCATCTTATCAATAAAAGCTTTAAGTGCTGTTATTTGTTCTTTTTTTTTTTTTTTGAGAAAATATACCATCCACATTGTTTAAAACTAATGCAATGGTGTATTTGGAATGGGAATCAGCAGCTGTCTTGGTTGTTTACAGAAATGCCTTTACAGCGCTCCTTTGTAGGCTGCAGTCATCGTATCAGACCCGTCCTCTTTTGTGATAGGCCCGACTTGGGCTAGGTCATCTGGAAATCTGTCTGAATGGGAGGGAAACCAGACACATCTACCAGAGCAAATAAAAGCAGCTTGCAGATTCGTCTTGTTCCCAGGCTATCCAGGATGCCTTCACCTCTCAGAACAGGAAGTGGCTGTGCAGGCAGACAGGAGTGTGTAATGTATCCATGAGACTTGACCTCCCATATGGAGCTGTGGGAGATGCGATGGGTGTTTAAAAATGGTTACTCACTGTTACTTTCATTTTTATTAATTATACTATAATGACTTCTTTTTTTTTTTTACATGAATAACAATGTTCATTGGGGTTTTTTTCTTGCTCAGGAATGACTCACAGTAACATAAGTTGGTTTAGTGGTTTTCTGAGTTAGACTTGTTGATTTAAGTCAATTCAGAAAAGATTCTTCTGTGTGCAAGTCAATGGTGCAACTGATGGATAATGCTGAGTGCTTTTAATCATATATCAGCATCGCTCTAGGAATGGCAGTGTCGGTTGATCCAACACTTTGGTTGAGAATTAAATGGATTGCCAGGGGATTTTGTACAGACATTCATGGTTCCCAGAGGATGAATCTTAATGATTTCAGTGTACCTCTAACTACAGGGCATTTTCTATTTGTTAGTGAAATATCGCAACAACTATTAGATAGATTTCCATTAGCATTTAGTTCACAGAGCTGCTAACATTTTTAAAGAGAAGTCATCAGAATGTTTTGTTTTAGTTCAGCTTAAATATGCCCAACTCATTCAACTCCATCTTCTTGTCCCTGTTGGCTGTGCTCTTTGATAAAAGATCAGCTCCTTTCCTCCGATGAGTCCACATCACTATACTTTGAGTTTGGCAGATGCTGACAATCAATGATACGAGCTCAGGGTTGGTTTCAGCTGTTAGGAATCGAGCTGTGATGATCTTGCTGGGGGTTTGCTCCATTGTTGCATGTGTGTAGTTAAAGCTAAAAGGCTTTCGTTCACTTACTTTCCCATTCATTTAGTCTCTTTGACAACCTTTTTTTACTATAATCTAATAAAATATATAAAATAAAATATATGTTTATAATTATATTGTTTATTGTTATTTGCTTGTATTGTGTTTTAGTATGCTTGTTTGGTTGTTTTGGTATGCATTAGTCTCTTAATCCATGTTTAACACCCTTTTGATTTGTTGCCTGTAATGCACTTGAAATTGCATTTGAATAGTTTGAAAGGTTCTATATAAATAAATAAATTCTGATTGATTTAAACCTCACTTTGAGTATTTCTGCCAATGCAGTGTCAAGAAATTAACCAACAGCTAACTTGTCAAGCAAATGAAATGACACATTTTTAGAGTGTGGCAAGGATTGGGGGGGTTAAAAAAGGGTAGTTGTTTGATTTTTTTTGTTTTCCTCCATACAGAAATGATTTCTTGACTGTAAATATTCCCTGACAGTAGAATTTGAGCAGATGGGATGTTGCTATTAAGGTTTCTCTAGTGCAGTGCAGCTTTAAATCTGCACACACTGTTCAAATGAAAACACAGTGGCTGTATCATTAAGTGATACAGTGGTTAAATGCCATAACACACAGATAACATGCTTTCACAGAGATGCAGGGTTAATGCCACAGCAGAGCTCATAATAGCGTGCACCCATACCTGCTGTGTGTTCTGTAAAGAGATTTGTTATCCAAGGTGAAAGCCACTTGACTGTCGAGATCTGCCCTCAGTCGCACATTCACATCCTATGCCTTACTCTCTAACGATGCACACAGCATGTTGATGGCTCTCTTTGATTTCTAACTTTTCCCTTCTTTCTCACAAAGAAAAAAATACCACACACACTTTCACAGGAGTGTTATCAGGGCCAGCTCGCACAGTATCATGTGGTGCAGCAATCATAAAGTTTGAAAACTGCTTTGCTGATCCAAACTGCACTCTAGAGGCCGCTTTACACCAAAAAGCAGCAGATGGATGAGATTCAAGTTGAGACAGGAGAAAGAGCCATAGTAGTCAAGTAGAGCAAGAGCTTACATTGTTTTAAGGTAAATCCGCACAACAACAGTTGTTTTCACAGTCAACCTTTAGGAATAATGTGCCGTTGTGTATGAATCTACTTTTAATATGTGTTGTTTTTTTAATGCTTTTTGAGGGACAACTTTACGGTGGCTGACACATGCTTAAACGTCCCAACACATTTTCATTAGGAGAAGCATGCCTCAGCTTCAGAAACAATGCCAACTCAAAAACGCACACGAAAAGCCAAAACAAATACGACGGAAACGTGCTGCAGATGAAAAAAAACGTGCCGCAGAAAGCCAAAACAAATGTATTAACAGCAACCTGCTGCAAATACAGAAATTATGCAAAGTCAAAACACACAAACCCCGAAATCAAATGCAATGGAAGTTGGAAGGTGCTCTCTCACTTGAGTCGCGAACATCAAGTCCTTCCACAACGCGCTCCCCCTAGAGTCCTGGAGAACTTCTAAAGTGGCAGCATGTTTCTCCTAATCTTTTGGGTGAAAAAAAACAACACTAACTTCCACCATGCAACACTGTGTTTCCCTTTGACATGTCTATTTTCAAACAGCTGCAACATCTTGTACACTCCATTTTGAGGATGTGCTGTGTGCTTCTTCTTATCTTAACCATGCGGGTGTACCATTTGACAGCATGCTGTTGACAACCCGGGCGGTGCCGTGGTGCGCCATCTGGATCCCCTCAGGCTGGCACCTCAGCAGGGCTGCCAAAAACCAGCAAGGGCCTTCATGCCTGGGCTGATGTTTCAACCCAAAGCCACCTTCATGACAGGCTTGGAGGGCAGGCAGGCACAGTGCCAGCTAACCGCTAACCACAGTAATACATATATTGCTGTTCACAATGTGACTAACAGCAGTATAATGGACATCAGTTTCCTCTTGTCCTGTACATGCTTGCAGCTGGTTGAGGTACACGTATTAATGTTTTTTTCCCTGGTTCAAAATGAGGTACAGCTGGCACTCTCAAGTGAGATCTACTGAGCTGGGTTGTTTTTTAGATAAGAAGAAAACATTGGCCAGGTTTTACACAGATTCATCTATTTTGTCCCCGAATCAGAAAAAAAAAGAGAAAACATTAGGGGTGTGAGGAAAAAAGTAATTAAAATTTTGCATGTTAGAGTTAATCTATTATCTTTTATGCCTCTGGATGATTCCCAAGTTCTAAAAATACATTCTTGTAAATGTATGAAGTTATTGATTCTGTTTGCTAAAACCACTATGCTGACAGAGCAGTAATGATGGATCTCTGTGATGCAAGCACTGCATGCAGTTTGACCAAGTGTGGCTACTAACTATAATGCTATGGAGGGGGGAAATTCATTCAGCCATCTTGATCTTCAATGAAGGCACGTGTTTGATAGAATTTCCAATATTGATAATCTCCTGGAGGAGAGACAGCAGGGATCTTCTGATTTTATTCATATGCAATATGAAATGTAATTCACAGTTGAGCTGATAACTTGTCCAGACCATAGACCAGACCTGGGCATTGTACGGCCCGCGGGCCACATCCGGCCCTTTGGCTGTCCCTGACCGGCCCACGAGAGGTAAATGGTAAATTAGCAATCAAACAAAAGAGTGTTCATCATTCACGCAATACAACTGAGCATTACTTTTATTTTGAAGGCATCTGCTATCTTTTCAAATTTCCGTCCATCCGTGCTTGTGGGCGTGGTTGCGACCGTTTCCGCCTTGACCGTGTTTTGGTGAACAGATGTTTACAAGAGACGTGAGTCAGCTGTTAGCCCCCAAAATGTCAGCTCACGTTAAAAAAGGAAAGATTGATACAGAATGTAAAGTTTTGAACAAAACATGGACTTCTAAATGTTTATTTACTCATAAATATAAAGTTGTGTGCTTAGTTTGTGGAGGACAGCTCGCTGCGTTTAAGGATTACAATTTGAATCGTCATTACCAAACGCAGAGAAATCCAAGAACATGACTGATGCATTGTGGGAACGGACATCTGAAGCTTTGCGAGCTACGCTGCAAAATCGACAAGGTCTTTTTACCAAGCTGCACGCATCATGGGATGGAGCAGTCAAAACCAGCTTTGTGATTTCCCACAAAATCACTAAAAACAGTGAGCCGTTCTATGCCTGCGAACAAACGTTGAATTGATGAAGTTTAACAGATCCAGATACAGATCCTCTCTCACTGACGATCAGCTGTCTGTCCTTCACTGATGCAGACATGATGAAGACATTCAAGCTGACTTGAGTTCAACAGACCGAATTTCTCTCGCTGACCAAGAAAAAAAGAACTGAAAAAAGCAATTGGACTATAAACTAAATAGCAATAGTACGTGTTACTTTTTTGTGTAAAGTTAATTTAATATTGGTCTTTGAAATACTGAAAAAACATGCTCATTTTCAAATTTGTTTATGTGAATGTTGATTAAATGGCCTTATAATGTTGGGGTTTTTACTATTCCTGCTCCACACTTTCATAACATCTACTCATAACACAATTTACTGCTTTTTATAAAGAAATAAAATTAATATTGAGTTCAGCTTATTGCTCCGGCCCACAACAACAGTCTCAGTTTCTCATGTGGCCACCCCTGCCATAGACCATAGCGCACGTAAAAAAAAATTTCATTTTAGGTAGTTCTTGTCACGCTGATGTGATATGTATGGTTTTAATTAGTTATTTGAGGCTATAAAAAGGGGGTGTGGCATCATGATTGACAACTGTGCGCGTGCTCACGATTGGTTCAGGCAGGTGTATGGGTGGGACCTCGACATCAGCTTTTCCAGAGATGGTCGTTCTTATCGCGATGTTTATTCAAGTGTTAATTCTTCTGATCAGTTTGGTTTTAATTAGTTATTTGATGCCATAACAAGGGGCGTGTCACATCATGATTAACACCTTGGGGTGTTCTCGCAAGTATGGGTAACCTCGATAAAACGACATGGAAAATAACCAAATATATCAATGAAGGAAAGCCCCCTATTATATTTATCATGCTACATGTAATTTTAGATTGTGATATCTATAGTAAATGTTCTGGAAAATCAACAAGACCCTATATTCATTAATGTTTTTGATGGATATTACATACCTAACTAATCAAAATACTTCATCACATTGATGGAAAAATCAATGTGTAAAATAGAAATATATATTTGCAACATTGCCCCCAATGGCCTAACAAGTAAGCTACCTTAGTATAAATCTCTGATGGTTGACAAATTTCTGTCGTCTCATGGCATATATCATCATATAGCCCATCCCTATCGTCCATTCATTATAGTATGATTGTGCCCTCTTACTCAACTATCGCTGACAAGACAATGCCCAAGTAATGGATTTCCTTTGCTTTGAATAGACCACTGGTTATTAATTTATCAGAGGAGAACTACAGGAAGGATGGCAATGAGTTATGGCTGCTTTACAGTCAACCTTCCTTTGGTTTTGTCCTACATCTTACTATAGGTGTGTTCATGTGTATCCTGCAGGGTTTCTGTAGAAGCATAAATATTGGAACCTTAAATCACATCTGGCTTAATTCCACACACTGACCTATTCCCTCCACTCTTTGTTCAACCTACCTCCTTAACAATGTGGAACCGCCACCCCCCTCTACTTCATTTCCTCCCTGCTTCCTGAAATGCGGGAAGTTGGGTGCTTTTGTCCACCCCAGGTTGGAGAAAAGGAGAAAACTGGGGAGGGTGGAACCACACCAAAGGTCACACTGACACTCGCCATCATCCAGAGGGGACTCCCCCTTCCCCGGATCTGTAGACAGTCTGCTTCCTCTGCTAAAAACTGTGACATTAAAAAAACCTTTTACTTTTCAAATTACTTCAGCACATATTTAAAGTAGAAATTTCTCATCACACAAAACAAACTTTTCGACACTTATTTGTGTTGCAGATGCATGCATGAGTTCACTGTGTACGTTAACCGTTCAGCGGTGTGTGTGTGCAGCATCATTAATCCACCTTCAGCTCTTCTTCACTGCTCTTTGCTTCTTCCCACACGCCCAGTTTTTATTCAGCGCCATGTGTCACTTCCTCTCACATCATGGCAGTGTGTGTCTGTGTGTGTGTGAGAGAGAGAGAGAGTGTCCTTTGAGGCTCTTCAAGTGGCTCTCAAACACAAAAAGACAGTAGTTCAAAAGCGTTTGGACACAATAGCAGGGGCCTGCATGTGTAACCTGCAGTGTACTGAAAGGGCCTCTGTGATCTGAGGTGTGCTCCATCTGAAGTTAGCATTACATGGTGTTTTTTAATGGGAGATTTATACTAAAGTTTAATGCTAAATGTGCTCAGTTCCACAACGTTGTATACTGCAGCTGGTTGCTAACTGACCTTTTCTTCTTCACTTCTTCTCCTCTCATCACCCCCCCTCTATTTCTCCTCACCTTTGCTCGCATCTTCTCTTTTCCTTTCTCATATCCTCCTCCTCGCTTCCCCGCACATCTCCATTTTCTCTTATCATTTCCCTGTCAGTCAATCCCACTGCGTCTCTGCATCTGTTCCTCTTTCTCTCTATTAGTCTGTCTGGGCGTTGGTCTTTTCTGACCCTTCCTGTTTTACTGACATCATCCAAGAAACCAGGAAGCTGCTGAAGGGGTCACCACCCCACACAATCTTTTGACTGTGTGAAGTTTTAGCTTAATTTTCTTGCCTGTATTGAGATTTTAGAAGTTAGTATTTCAGTTTTAGCTAATGATTGACCAAGACCAGAATATGATAATGATCGTAACCTTGTGTCAACAAATGTTTTGTGTAAGGTTGTTCAGGATATGAAATCACCCTACCAGGGCACCATAAAATTCAAGCAACCTTGGAGATATAATAACAATCCGCTGTTCAAACAACAGCAGCTCTCTGTTATATTAGCCGAAGCTACACAAGGGCTGCAGACTCAGAACACAGTGCAAGAATCAACCCAAGCCCGACTTCTTTGGAAATGTCTTGTTAAAAATTTTCCAATAAAAAGTTTTCTGTTTCTGCCTGTGGGATTTAATCAGGGCAAACAACTAGGCCACAAAATTGATACTGATATATTCAGTGGTTTTACATAGCAGCCATCTGCCAGGCAACAGTGTGTGTGGCTGGTTCTGGTTTCTGAACATACACCTCTAACAAGGGAGGATGGTGTTGATGTTTACAGTTAAAATTAAAAGCTTGAAGGTAATGTCTTAATGAGATGTCCTTTTTGCCTCTGGGAACTGGGGATGGGTATTTTTCACCAATTTTGTTTATTTTTTGTCAGAAGATTTACCAGCCAGATTAATCAATAGTGAAAATAATACATTTTTGCATCACTAAAACACAGTTTCACTGTTAAACAACAGTTAGCCAGAAGCAGTCACACAGAAACATATGGCATATGTTACGATTAAAAATTCCAGAATCAAATAAATAAGACAATGGGGGCAATTAGTCACTCGGGTCTAAGATCCAAACAATCTGATAACACAATTGCAGCAGTCAGTGTCTCACGCAGAAGACAGATGTTGTACAAACCTGTTGTCAGAGTTCATCAGGTCATAGATTGCTCAAAAAAAATTATTTTTTTTTGCTTCTGATTTTTTTTTTTTTTGTGGTTTCTATTGCCAGCGTCTGTCTAATCTGGTGGTTGACCCTGGGTGGTATGTGTGTATTGCTGACAATGATCTAAAACAAATCTATACCTTTCTGCTCTGTTTGATTAGCACGTTGATTTACAAACCGCTGTTTGCACGGTGCTGCCTGGTGCAGCAAATTGTCTGGCTTTTCCGTTCAGTTCAGTCCATTACAAGAGATGCGGTTAACCCCAAAAGCCAAGACCACACATGTAACCTAAAAGTGAATGGTGTCTGTCTACAGTGTGCTTTAGCTATTCTGGTAAACATCGTAGCCTTGTGTTTATTGCTTACTATTCTTAAAATACAGATGATTGCTGTATATGTTATGCTGAATCTAATTTTGGGAAAATAAAAATTTGAATGAGTCCAGCTACTTGACAAATCGGTACGCACACTCCAAGCGAAATTGTTTTATTTTGGCCCAGGTTGTTTAAATGGTCTACAAACCCGTTTGCTATCAAGTCTCTGATTTGAACGCTGGCTGTAAGAATAATGTTTTCTGTTCTCCTATTTTTCAGATCTGCCCATGGAGTACAATCCCTCAGATCATCCCCGGGCCAGCACCATCTTCCTCAGCAAGTCACAAACAGACGGTGAGCACCTTGCATTTCTCCTAAACGTACTTTTGAAGCTTTGACAGCCCCTTGGTTTGCAAATGAATCGCTGCATGATAATCAGGTTTGTTTCGGGGGCAGCATGTAAGACAGTGGCAGGAGTGGCATTATTTTGCAGTAAACTAGAGCCAAAACATTTACAGGGATCGTTGGTGAGTGTGTTGAAAACTTGCAAGGTGTCCGCTAGGGCTTAACGATTATTTTTGTTTTGGATTATTCTGCCGCTAATTTTCTCAATTATTCATTCTGTAAAAGATTATAAAACAGTGACAAATGTCCACCATAATATGTGATGATCTCTTGGCTTGTCCGACCAATCGCCAAACCCCAAAACTATTCAATTTATCATAATGTCGCATCAAGGAAGGATTGTCACATTTGAAAACCTGGAACAATCAAATCTATGGAATTTTTTGCTTGGAAAAATAAATCCATCACAGCTATTTGGAAAGAGTTTCTGATGGCCTTTGCTTTTGGTTGATTCAGTTTGTAGCCCTCTGATGGATGTAGGGCCACTATATGCATTCTGGGTGAAAACTGTAGTTTGCATGAATGTCTTGTGCTATTTTAAAGCACTGTGAAATTATGCATGCCTCCTCCAATATTAATCGCACCAGTCCATTGCAAAATAAGTAAGCGCTTCATGCTGCTCCGATACAATTCCACACAGCCTTCAAGTGTAAATCATGAAACCTGTAGTAATGTTGGCTTCTCTAAAATGCTTACACGTCTCACTCAGATGGTTCCATCGAAGATGTTTATTGTATTTTTTTCCTTAGGACTGCCATTCCCGACAAAATCCTAACTTTCTTTGTTGGCCCTGAAACGCTCTGTTGCCCCTTTTGACCATTCACGTTGACTGTGTGTTTTATCAATTGTGACTGAACATTAAAAATGCCTGCTGAGAGAAAGTCAGTCAGAGATCAGCGTTGGCAGATTGCACATTAAGCAATAACGCAGCCTGCAAAAAGAATTTCACAGGCATCTTTATGTTTCAAACTCTTGCAAGTCAAACGATGGCATGCGCTGCCTGCTTTGTGGGAAAACAAGCTGTTTCACTGATGCAGGGATTTCCGATGTGGAGCTATACAAATGTACTGTTGATCTACATCCTTTTATCTGCCATAAAGGCTCCAGGCAAGCTCCTGTGGATAACTTCATAGCAGCTGGCTTTCACGTCTGATTCTTTTTTTTGAGACACACTGGGACGTTTTGATCATCTATATCGGGCAGACAGACTTATCTTATAGCAGTCTGGACCTTTCAGAGTGCGACAGTAATGCATTTTAATCAACTGATATGTGGTGAAGTTGAGACTACTTTTAAATTTAAGACATAATCTCTTTACTTTGATGATAAGAGGATTAATATTGCTCCATTTGCACATACTGGAGAAAAGGGGGGAGTTTATAGCCCGAAGGCTGATTTATTGATCTAATATCAGGTGCTGATGCTCTTTTATTTAGCCTTATCAAGGTCTTGTGTGAATGTCCACTGGCCTGTTTTTTCAACAAATACCAGCGCAGGACACCACACGCAATTTTCCACACTACATACTTTATGTAACTGGACCCCATTGTGCATCTGTGTCCTAAACAAACATAGAGACAACTTGGGCTTTGTGTTTTTTCAGTTGCTGTGCCCAACAAGAGAGGTAAGCACGTATGTGTCTGGTCTGGTGTCAGTAGGCAGGCAGCGTTATGCGTATTGTGTTTTTGGGCTTGACTTTTCATGCAGTCTCAAGCTTTTTTTATTGTATTCTTGTTCTTGATCTCTATCATTTTTCATCAGCAGGTGATGTGCCTTCACTGCTGAGCTGCTGATATCATTCTGTGTGTGTGTGTTTTTGTGCCCGTGTGCATGTCTGTTTATATATGATGCACCAGTTTTACTAGGGCTGCATAGTGTTAACCTAAAAATTGCATTGTTTTACTACTGAAATGACACATATCAACCGTTTGAAGTATGAAACTGTGATTTGACACGAGCAACACAGCACATTGTTAAGAAGAATATTTAATGTGTCCGAGACACGACATTACATTAGTCAATTCAGAAATCGCTGCGGCCAAGAGTGTGAATTTAGTTGTTTTTTCTCTTTAATATGTTCAGCCCTAATTGTGGCTTAAGAGCCTGCCTCTTATTTGCTAGAAAGCAGCACATTCAGTCACGACTGTCCAGGGAAAAAACACATGCATTAGTGTGTGTGTGTGTGTGGTGAGAGACAGACAGTGAGGGTGCCAGACAGCTCACTCAGTCGCTGTGTGTGTCAGATGCTGTCCTCTGCATCTGCTCCAGTTTGCTTTGCCGGCGATCCTTTCCCCCTCTTGTGTTCTCCTACATCAGTGTGAATAGACACACATGGATACACAAGCAGGCACAGCGTTGACACGCAGCGGTGTATGCGTGTGTGTGTGTGTGTGTAGTGTCATGCATTCTGCGAAGTGAGCTCTATAAAAACTAACAAATCGCCACGTCCATTAAGCAGAATCAGCACGCTAAACAACCAGATCAGAAAGAAATGAAAATGGATCTTCTCTCGAATAAACCAGTCACTGTGCTTGATTTGATTTGGACTCATGCAGGCCTGAGAAGTATTAGATTCATTAATGAGCTCACTTTCGTTCCCACGCATTAAAAACACAATTTTCAATGTATCAGGAGAGAAAAGCCATTTACAGGCTTTTCCATATTAAAATGCAGTCTGCTAAAACTGCCATGCTTTGTTTAATGTAGTGTTGAATAATTAGAGAGAATAAGCCATTAATCCAATATTTTCTCAAAATCTATAGTGATGGGGGGTTTATAAACCCTGGGCAAATGCTGCTCCCTGTCTGCGAGGGTTGTGTACTGCACGCATGCTGAGCTTGAGGTGTGTGTGTGTGAGACAGAGCTGACACCTGTTCTCTCATCTTCCTTTTCAGTTCGGGAAAAACGGAAGAGCCTTTACATCAACCATGTAAGTAAAATAAAGGCCATTGTGTGCGATACATTAAAAGAGCAGCAGTGGATCTGACGCAAAGGCAAAAGACCATGTAATTGATTGATCATGTGACCATAAATGAATGCAATGCAAGTGTGAATATTTTAATTGTGCAAATGGTGATTTTAATGTCTTGTATTTTTTGCAAGTTCACACACATATCGGAGAGCAAGGTAAAGTCCTCAAAATAACCCGTAAAATAATCCAACCCCCCTTATCATTGTCCCTCACTCTTCAAACCCCACAGATTCCACTTATAGTCTTAGTTATGTGTGTGTGTAACAAGCTGAACGATGTAGCTGATTGTCATAGATTAGATGTAGTGAAAATGTAGTAGCAACAATTTCATCACATTATGGTGTAGTTCATCTTTGCCCATCAATCACTCCCTCTGGTCCGAGTGCAGGAAATGTTCAAATATGCAATATTTTAGTGATGAATCAGTGTTTATCTTGAAAGGAATAAACATTCGGGCGGGGATTTTGAACAAAATGAAATTGAATTAAAAAAAATGAAATTGTTTAGCATGTGCTGGGAGAAAACCACCTGGAACACAAAAAGATAGTCCGTCACTAAATGGTATTTCTTGGCTTCTCTAAAGATGCACTCCACCATAGACACCATTCCCCCATGCAACCATGTCCGGTACTTACACAGGACAGACGGGATTAGTTTGTGAGCTTACAGGTGCCCTGTCTTCCCTGGCTGTCATCAGATCACAAATAGAGATTGACGTGCATTTGTGTCTGTCTATTTGTCTGTGTGTGTGTGTGTGTGTGTGTGTGTGTGTGTACTCCAGCATCATCCAGGCCCAGTAAGACGGAAGTACAGCTCATGTTCCACCATATTCCTCGATGACAGCACTGTCAGTCAGCCCAACCTCAAATACACCATCAAATGGTAACTGTTTTGTGTCAAAGCTGAAATAACTAACTGAAAATAAAAAATGTTCTGGCTAATTGTCCCCTTATGCCAATTTTACTTTGAGATGGTCTTTAATGTCCCCTTTTCTTGCCTTTCCAGTGTATCCCTCGCAATATACTACCACATAAAGAACAGGTATGTTCTTCATTTTTTCCCTTATCTACTCATAAATGCCACAGCCCCACATCAAATATCAACGTCAGCGGTTAGCAGACATAACTAAACATTGGCAGAAAAAGATTCGACACTGTTGGCCCCCATGGCTAATGCTGAAAAGTCAAGCTCTTTAGTTACTGTGACATTCTGTCTGATGGCTGACTCCATGTGAAGCCTGAGTGAACTGGGCATCACTGCTGAGGTGTCTGAAGACAGTGGGCCTCATGCAAGAACTACACGTAGGAACAGAGTCATTCTTAAAGGGAAACTTTTAAATTTTTAAACCTGGACCCTATATATTTTTTTTACACATTTTGGGGTCTACACAACTAATAGTTACCAGTTTTGGAAATGGTCCAGTAGATCGCCTCTGCCTGTGAAAAGTACGTCCACTAAAAGTGCTTGTTTTTGAAACTGACTGATTATTATTCAGTTCAATAAAGTTATTAAGTGTCTGATCACATTATGGAAAGGATTCTTACAGAGACGGATATGCAGTACTGTGCAAATGTTTTAGGCAGGTGTGAAAACATCCTGTAAACTTGGAATGCTCTCAAAATTGTTTAGTTTCATGTAAAACTATCTATTCATCATCATTATCACAGCATGTCAATTAACTGATATGCCTTTTCCACAAGGCAGTTCGAGGGCCAGTTCGGAGCCGGTGCCTAATCACAAACCAGCCCTTCGCGTTTCAACAGCCAAAGAACTGGCTCTCGGCCAGAAAAACCTGTACCAGAGAGGCCCCAACACTTTCCTGGTCTAGAACAAGAACCAGTTACCTATCAGGGGCTGGGGATGGGATTATCATGACCAATTAAAACTTACATTCATTATCAATAAGAATCAAATAGTGTACGGTAATTAACCTTTCTTATTGAACCTATCGCCATCAATAGCAGTCACGATGAGCAACCAACCAGGAGCAGCACCTTTAAAATGACAGTGTAGTTGGTCATTGTTGCTGTTGTGCTTGACGTTGGCGCTAGCGTTGCTGGGAAAGCAGAGACCTATACAGTGACGTGATGGCGTGGCTCTATGGTGGCTCACTAGCCCGTGGAAAAGCAACCCGGTTCGCAAGTTGAACCAACTCCGAACTAGCACTAAGTTTGCATTGGTGGAAAGGGGGTACAAGGGCTTTGAGTAATTTATCTTAGATTTCTTGATGCTATTTGCATATTTTGTCGTTCTTCAGACCTCGGGGTCTTTATACAGGTCTCTTTTCAGGTGAACGTCCTTTGTTACCTACTGTATAATACTCTCTTATCCATCTCCATGACTGCCATGTCCGCTTGAGCGACTCCCATCAAACTTATTGACCACTTTGCTTTTTTGAAGATGTCAAACCTCTATTTTTGTCTGACAAAGTGCACCACCTCATGAGAAGAGTTTGGTGAATTTGGCTTAGATCACTTGTACAAACAAACCTCACAGAACAAAGTAAGAGAGGTTTAGGATCAAAATATTAAAATGTTTTTACCTCATGCAGGAAACCCATGTAGAGCAGCTGTTTGAAGTGCAGATAAATGCCCATAAATTTCTTATAGAGAACAGGCAGTATCATGGATGATAACGTCATTTTTAAATGAATTGAGCCTCATTCCACCTGTCTTCTTTTTTATTTCTATCATACACTGATGCTTTTCCTATCTGTTTGTCATTCCAGAGACGTCGATGGAAGAATGTCGTTAGATATTTTCGACGAGAAGCTGCATCCGCTCTCGGTAAGGCCTTAACTAAAGCTACATTTCCATTATGCACAAACTGTAGAGCAGTCAGGATTCATCAGCAACACAAACCACACAAGCTGATGAACAGCAAATCAGGCCACATGGATCAAATGGGGGGAGTCTGTGTAGTAATCTCGGGAGCCATCTGGATCAGTATCAGTTTTTACTTAACAATTGCAGGGTTTCTGTCCAAAAATTTACATAATCACTTCTTCTGATGCTCCACACCCAAAACCCACAAAGCCCTCTATTCAAAATGAATGCTCATTTGTAGGCAAACGTCTCAAATAGCTTTTTGTTTGTTTACACCCTGTTCTAGAAATCGGAGCTTCCTCCTGATTACGACAAACACGACCCTGAGCAGAAACAGATCTACCGCTTTGTCAGGACGCTGTTCAGCGCTGCCCAGCTCACCGCTGAGTGTGCCATTGTCACATTGGTAAGTGTGTCTTCGTGTGTGTATTTCAGCGCCGACACCAGGAGGGAGTGTTGCTTCCCGGTTCTCTTTTTGCCCCCTCTCGTGTCGTGCGCGTCTTTTTTCTGTTGCCTTTCGTACTCTTTTCATTTATTTTCAGACCTCATTTCTTCCTCTTGAATCATGTCAGAGTATCCCTCTATAAATTGTGTCCCCAAAATGTTTGAGAAGTTAGCTAATTCTCATGGGAGACACCAAGGAAATTGGAAGGTGGCCCAAGAATTGTGTCGGTTTGATCTGTGCAATTTCCTTTCAGAGTTACATTGCTGTGAAGAATGTCTGCCTGTAGCAAGGATGTAATTGGTCAACACTTTGTCGCTCTGGCCGACTTGTGTGTCACTGGAGACTGCGACGTGCAGGGTTAATATGACTGGCCTGGTGGCTTAGTATTGAGTTGCTCTGCTTCCCGACAGGTGCACACATGTGTGAGCTGCATGCATGGGGTGAGTGGGCGCACACAGACAGCAAGCACACTGATGCACAGTATCTGGGAGTCTTTGTTCTTTACGTTGTTTAACTGTATTGTGTACAGTTAGGTCCATATGTATTTGGACAGTGACAGTTTAGTATTTTTGCCTCTGTACACCATCACAATGGATTTGAAACAAAGCAATCAAGATGTGATTGAAGAGTAGACCCTCAGCTTTAATTCAAAGGGTTCGACAGAAATATTGCATTAACCGTTAAGGAATTACAGCCATTTTTATACATTGTCCCCAATTTTCAGGGGCTCAAAAGTAATTGGACAATTCACTGACAAGCAGTTTCATGGCCAGGTGCGGTGGCCTGTTCATTCGTTATTTCATGACAAACTAAGCTGATGCAACGTCTGGAGTTGATTCCAAGTGTTGAATATGCATTTGGCAGCTGTTCATGGGAAATGTCAATATGCGGCCCAAAGAGGTGTCGATGCAAGTGAAGTTGTAGATGTTCCATTTTACGCTGATGTGTTTTTTTGTTTCAACACTTTATAATGCAAAGAGAGTACCACAGTAAATGGTGGAAAGGTACACAGCACGAAGGGATTTTTAAAACGACATCAGAAGAAAAACACAATTGTTTTGAATTACAGGTGTGATGCGACACTTTACTTACATTAAGAGAATTAACATAAAAATGAAAATAGTATGTTCATCAAACATTCTCTTAGAAACTTAACAGTTCATCCAGTTCGTTCTATCCTGTGTTTCAGAAATGTAGTCTGTTCCAGAGGTTAGTGCCTCTGGATCCCTTGTTCCATATTTGGATAGTTTTCTCTTTGAGCTGTTGCATTCATATCGGCCAGCATGTGGTCTGGCTCTCATTTCATGCGGGCCTTTCTTCACCCTTGTTTGCCGCCTGCTGCCAGTTTTGGTGTATATGCGGTGTCTGTTGGCAGGTTCTGGGCCACAACAGAGATAGGTTAGCATTGCCTGCAGGCACAACACTGAGCCCGGCATGACTTGTCCAATTAGACCGCCTGAGCTGTGCTAATGGGCAAGTCAAACCAGGCTTCTCTTTGCCTCTCTTTTTGCCTAAAACCACAAGGTACCATTATATGTCAAGTAATTTGATGGCAATAACCATCATCAAAAAGACGACTTCTAGGATTCTGTTTAGGTTTTTAAGTCGCGCAGCACTGACAGCTCTTCCACTGTGCCGATTCAGACAGAATTATAAATGGAATGCACTGTATATTCCACACTGCCATAAACAAAATGCAGCATCTCTGCAAACCTTTTCTTTATTTTTGCCAGACTTGGCATCTGAGATGACAGATTTCGATGCTTTAAGCTACTGTAACTGGTCTGAATTCAGTTGAGCCAGCAGTAAAGTTTATTTCTGGAAAATGAACACCGTACTTCTGTAACAAGAATACGATTTATTGTTCATGTTAGACCATGTTTGTTACAAATTGATGTAGACTGTAGTATACTGAAGTTAAAAAGTTATAAAAATGACTAAATAAAAGATTCATACTGAAGCAAAATCTTATTTAAAAGTTAAACTGTACCTTCCATTAGTAAGATACACATTTAGTTGTCTCCTTGCAGCAGATCACTACAGCTTTCATGCTTGCCTATAAAATCTAATACAATACATTCTCTCATTCTAACAAAATGATGATCAGTGGATCAAAAGAATCGGCTCCTCTGTAAGTATTCCAGCTTGTAAGGAAACCGGTGCCTGCAGGCTCAGTGTGCTTTGTGATCTGTAGGCTGTGGGACTTCTATCTACTGAAACAGAGTGAGAAATGGAAATTGGGAGAGAATGGCAGAGAGAGAGATGCAGTGTTTCGATCCGCACAGATATTTTAATGAACGAGCTCCGGGGAAGCTGGATGTCATCAGCTACTGACATCTTGTTGTTGTGGTTTTCACCTGGAGGAGGAGGAGGAGGCTGGAGAAAACGGGAAAGCAGAAAGCTGTCTCTGCAAATGACTGTAGACGGGGAGAGCAGAGACTAATTAAACAGAGAAACAACGTGTAGGTGTGCACATTACAGAAGTAATGTAATAAAACATTAATACACGATTAATACAGGTCGTGTTATTGTTAGAGAAAAGACAAAACCCACAGGGATGCATATGCATATGTGTTTAATGAAGTGAAAAAGATCAATATCCTTCTTAGATATTTACATGTAACACATATCTGTGTCCAAGGTGTATTTGGAGAGGCTCCTGACCTACGCTGAGATCGACATTTGCCCCACCAACTGGAAGCGTATCGTGTTAGGAGCCATCCTACTGGCATCTAAGGTGTGGGACGACCAGGCGGTCTGGAACGTCGACTACTGCCAAATTCTCAAGGATATCGCTGTGGAGGACATGTGAGTATCTGGATCTGTGCCCCAATTGCTTTTTATTGAATGCTATGCACACACAACAGGAAAGACCTATTGAGGTGTATATATAGTAAATGTTGGCAACTGGTGCCAGCGGTTATTAACATACAGGTGGCTCATATTGATTCTGGAGTTCCTTCTTTTTAACCAGCTCCATTTCCTCCTGCATAATAATAATTATTAAGCGTGACATTTGTTAAAGATAATAGTTTTTCCGTATTGTGAAGGTGGCAGCAGATGTGTTCCATTATTTCTGCACCGCAAATGTAATTTTACTCACAATTAATAACGGATAGCCTTTATAGCCAACTTTTCACTTGCATTGCATAATCTATTGAGACCATCAACACGATATAAATTGGATACCATTGATAAATTCATTTTATAGCTCGCTGGTTCAGTTTGGAGAGCCAAGAATTGGACTTGAAACTAGGACTGCAGCTAATGATTCATTTCATTATTGATTAACCTGTTAATTTGTTTTCTCGATTAGTAAGTTTGGTCAGTAAAATGTAAAAAGAAAATGTGGAAAATGCCACTAAAACTTTTCTAAAGCATCTTGATATTGTTTAGTTTGATGAACGGTCCAAATCTCAAAGATAAGTTGTTCACTATATAGAAAAACAAACAGCAAATGTTCATATACGTGAGTTTCTCATTTTTGTTGGAAAAAACAAATTAATTAATTAATTTTCTGTCCATCGACTAATTGGTTGTCCAACTACGTGTTTTAGCTCTTCTTAAAACATGTGCTGTAGCCCTCGTGTGGTAAACAGTCTCAGCCATTGATGGTCGTACTATGCTGAGAATAGTCTGTGTTTGTGGGGTCAGCCTGGGTTCAAGAGGTGTTGAGAGTCATATGGTGGTCTGGACATGCTTAGCGCGACCTCTGCCCAATTTGTCTGACACCCTTGACTGTCTTTTGTTTTGGATTGGTCCCAAAAAAACCAGCGATACGGTAGTTTGGCTCAGTTAAATATAACTCACCCTTATGATAAAATATTGTCAATAAGATGTTGTCTACGCTTTGTTAGAACAAGAGTCATGCATATAGGCTCGTTAATACCGTGCATCAATGGAACTATGGTTAAGTCAGTTTATATCAGCTATTCTTGCACCTTTCCCAATGAAGAAATGGTATAAATCGACATGCTATCATGTCACCAAGCTTGACACAACGCTGGTTTATTAGTTCCTAACAAGCTGACAAAAAGAGATGCATGCATTTGACTGGATATCAGTGTTAGGTCTAATAAAAGGGTTTATTTTATAAGTCCAACATCATTTTGCCATGTGTGAGCGATATGGCCAAAATCTTCTATCACTGTAACGGTATAGATCACAATGCAGTAATTGTTCTGTAAATTCAAATTAAGAAATGGTTTCAAACAACTATTTTGTACTTCAATTCTATTCAATTCAATTTTATTTATATAGCGCTATATCATAACAGAGTTATCTCATAGCACTTGTAGTTCATGCCCTGTATTTACTATTTCACTCTCCTCCTCCATGTTTTCTTGTCACTCTCTTTTTCTAAGGCGGATGGCAAACCAGCTTAGAGGTGCACTGCCGCCACAAACTGTCGCTCTCACGTCACGCGAGAAAAAGTTAATCAGTCCTACTGCCCAAATCATTACCTTGCATGGCAGCTGGATTCGCGAGATCATGTGAGAATCCAGCCCTGATTTGCACCTTATCCTGCCCCAAGTATATAGCAGAGATACTAAGAGAAGGAAACCAGTGGACAGACTTCTACCGTCGCACGGTATATACCGTCATATCGCCCAAGCCTATGTGAGACACATGAGCTGCGGTCGAATAGTCAAAGAAATTACGTTCTTACGTTCCTTGACCTCGATGGAACACGTAGTGAGGTCAAGGAAAGATGTGATGGAGAATTCATAAGGACTTAGGAAAAGACAACCGCAGTGCAAAAAGAATCTGTCTGCTCTTACACATGGCTACGTAATTGTGTGCTGGCAGATGTTATTGACGTGGGTCTGCCGGGGTCACTTTAAATGTTGCAGCCTTAAGGAATTGTGGGACAGCATTATCTGCTTTCCTTTCCTAGAGGATGGTCGGGTGTAGCCAGGGAATAAGCATCTTGAGCATGAGGAACCACCACTCTGTCGTGTATACCGCATCCGTCTTAGATCCATAAGGATCTTGGCTGGATTCTTCTGAGGGGGGCCGCGATGTTATAGACGTGTTGCCGCTACTGCGACCTCTGACCTCTGCATTTACACTCTTGCGCACCAGCGGCTGGATATATTCTTGTCCTTGGGCTTGGATTTTACTGAGCAATGACTGTAATGTTTGGGACTCTTTCCAGTGAGGGGAGCACAGCATGTGGTTCAGCTGTGCTCCCGTTTGGCTGGCAACTTATCGGACAATGACTCATTCTTTGACCAGAGATCTCCTAGGAAGATCAATTTTAGTCTTTTTAAATCCATGCTCGGAAACCAAGTCCCCCCCCCCCAAAATAAAACCCAGACACGAGCTTGAAATAACTGCAGAGGAGAATGGTGAGGAACGGAGCAACACAGAAAAATGGCTGAGAATAACTAAATGAGTGCCACAGTGAGATAAAACTGAAGCAGCGTTATTAGGCAGGGTTTGTCTAAATTTAGCTCGTGTGTTGCTGCATGCCTGTGAAGTGGGTGTGGAACAAAGGCTAGGAAAAGGAGATGCATAATGCTTCTCACGCAGGTTTCCACTGCGAAATGAATCGTTCATGACTGAAGACGAACAGATGAAAGCGGCTGTCAACGCGCTGCAGAAGGATCACAGAGCTAGGGAGCACGAGGCAATGCATGACAATGGCATTTTCAGGATGTGGGATAAATATTCCTTCTTACACATAATGCTCGGAGGCCTTTTGCCTAGATATCACTCGTTTTCAGAGTGAGGAACGGCTTATTTTTGGTGGGTGTACTGGGGATTTACTTGGCGTATGTGTATTGGCACTGAAAATAACACCCACCGTCTGTGTGAGGTGATGGATTTGCCAGCATGGAAGGTCTCCTCTTTGGTCTCTCTATACAGAATGTATTTGCAGACGCACAATTCAATTTCAGTGGATTGAACTTTTTTTGTAATCTCAACCAGGCTTGGTTCCTAGCTAAGCGCCAGAGATGTTTTAGCTCGTCAAAGGGCTCACTTCTCAACTCACACATCCTCCCTCTCTCCCTTTCTCTGACAAAAAGGAATGAGCTGGAGCGTCAGTTTCTGGAGCTGCTGCAGTTCAACATCAACGTGCCGTCCAGCGTCTACGCCAAGTATTACTTTGACCTGCGCTCCATGGCCGAGGCCAACAACCTCAGCTTCCCCCTCGAACCCCTCAGCAGGGACAAGGCCCAGAAACTAGAGGTGGGTGGTACACATGCAGCAAACTGGAAGCAGATTTGAAATTTTGGAGTTTAAGTCATACAGAAAAAAAGGAAGGACAAGAAATCTTGAAATCTGAACCCAATTGTTCGTGGCCTGAGGTGGTGGAATACGATCAACTGAGGCCATCAAGTTAATTAGTCATTTCAAGTGCCTCAGCACAACACTCATGCACACAAAACACAGGTTGTACGTTGCTGCTGGGTGAAGGACGGGATGAAGGGCCGTGTTGCCATTTTTTTCCATCCAGTCTCTATCTGACCAAAGTAGGCCTTTTTTAAAAGAGAAAAGGAGAAGAAAAGCACAGCTGTAATTAATAAGGTTAGTAATGGCTGTTGTCCATTTAGAAGAAATACCACAGTGACTTACAGGCCCTGCACACCCACATATAGGTGTTTTCAATTCCCCTGGCTCTAGTCAGGTTGAAGCCGGGTCGAGATATGCCTGGATTTATATGATGTCGCAGAACTCTATAGACCAATAAGAATGATAAATGGGTAAGGCGTCCCGCCCTAACAGGTGCAACAAAACGATAGAGAGAATGAGGGAGATGCCAATCAAGCCCCGTTTGTACACACCCGCACAATCGGACAACGTGAACATTTTTTTTTACTTCAATTTAGCGGTTCCAATCACAGTTTGTCTGCTTTTGATACTTTCTTAAAATATGTGTATTGTTTAGGTTCACACTGACCACCAACTGATTCATCACTTCAGAGTGTAGTTTACCCTCAGAACATGTTTGCTGTTTTTAAAATGTTTTTATTTCAGTTTAGACAGGAAAGTAATAATAGAGGAACACTGAAGCAATAAGAACATGTACACAATTAAAGAACAAAATACAATGAACAAAATAAATGTCATTAAATTTTAAAAAGAGCACGGGGCTGGCTGTTTCTTTAAAAAGCCAATACATTAATTAAATGGACTGAAGATAAATGGATTGAGGCTGATTTCTTAAAAGAGGCTTCGTAAAATCCAAAACGCATTTCTTTTTGAAATGCCAAACCATCTGAATACTCGAGGTACATACATGAGGTGACGATGGGATGTTGTGTGTGGCTGACATTGCTCTCTCTCATTTCTACACACACTGACAATGATCTCAACGAATTATTCCAAATAATCTCCCATCTCATTTCTGATGTGTTTTGATTTTCAGGCCATCTCGCGGTTGTGTGATGACCAATACAAGGACTTGAGGAAACAAGCCAAGAAGCGGTCAGTGAGCGCAGACAACCTGACGGTGGTGCGGTGGTGTCCAGCCATCATTTCTTAACACTGGCCGTATGCAGCACGAAGATAGACCTTGTCAGACAAACCGTACTGTATTTCTGCCTGGTGAGCAGGCAAACCGGGTGGGCAGCAGTCCTGTGGATCAGTCGGTCTGTCTGGAATACACACATACACTCACACAATCTGGCACTTTTGCAAGTGTGATTGCACCCTCTCTGGTCGTTGTACATAAAAGTAGTCCCACTGGCTGCCTGCACTGAACCAAACCTTGGCTGCAGAAGAAGAAGAGGCCGAACAGAAATACAGTGGACGCTATAATAAGACTGTGTGAAGTTCTGGAAAGGAAAATAGGAACAAGTTCAATGCAAAATGCAACAGATGACAGCGGCAACAGCATTCCACAATTCCCTCTGAGGCTCCACTGGCTTGTACGTTGATTGATGGAGGTCGTGTACATTCCTTTAATTTGAATCCTCTGGTTCAGTCAGTTTCTCAGCTGAAGCATGAAGCAGCTTACAAAGGCACAGTTAAAAAAAAAAAAAAAAAAATTGTAATTCTCAATTCCTCAGTTTGTTTCAGTGTTTTGTTGGTGTTTATCTGTTCTTTTGCATTCCCATCCAGCAGAAACCTCTGCTAGCAGATGTAAGCAAACACAAAGGAAAGACCCATAAGACACTTAACTGGAGTGTACCGTCGATAACATCTGGCTGGACCACACACACCGTTCGCTCTTCGTTGACGAAATATCCCACCGAGTATTCATTTCCGTTGTAGCCAGTTTAACCGAAGCTCTCACTCAGAGAGGTAGTAACATTGAAGAAGCACGTCAGTGTTTAGCTCAAGGGCGCTTGGACAGGACCTGAGAAATTCAACGTGTACTAATCCAGTTACAGAACAATTTCTCCAGCCACCGTTCATTTAAAGCAATATCCATGCGTTACTTTGTTGTTGTGATTTAAATACGATGACGCGTGCATGCTTGGGAGAAGACTGACTGGATGACAGTGCTCTCAGTCAGATGTGAGACTTACTGTAGAGCTTATGTTAATTCACTGCCATTGTCCTGACCTTTGGTGCCTGTTATAAACTAGTCTAACACGTCTCCTCTTTCTACTGGAGGAATAGAACAAATAACTCTGAAGTATTTGGTTTGTTTGTTTGTTTTAACATTTTGTATGGTTCTTCCAGCCTTTCAAAGAAACAGCACAAATGGAATATTGACATTTATGAGCCACTAAAAAAAAAGCATGATTCTTCAGGATTGCTTTTTGCTGTTCTGGAGCGAAGTGAATGAAAAAGCATTAAGTGACGATTCAGACACTGCTTACAAAATGATAAGATTGTATACATTTTGCTAAATTGTCTCTGTACAGTGTAAATACAGCGCCAGTGTGCAAAATATCTAGACTGAGGTCACACTGTAAAAAAGCAGAATGATGTTAGAATATTTATATTGGATCAGTTTTTACTGTACATGAGAAGGAAGGTAAATATGTTTAATTCCATGTTACTATGACAAATCAAGTAAAGTCAAAAGTGAAGTATTAAGATTTAAACGGGAGACACCACAAGATTTTTTTTTTTTTACAAGGTTTTCACACTGCAGAGAATGCCACGTTTTTATGTGTTACATACTGTATACGATATATAGAGACAATTCAGGCTTATTTTACGATTTGTTGTTACTTTTGAAAGATTCTTTTTAACCCCACTCCGTGGAAGCATTTGCCAGATTCATGTGTTTTTAAGTGATGATGCTTGCTCTTATGGATCCCCGTAACTGATATAATGTCGTAAAAGGTGATCAGGCAAATCACAAATACAGTATAAATGAATACATCAATAAATCATATTGTTAATTAGATCATTTATATTTTTCCTTCAACCTCCAATCAGTAACAAAAGCAAAAAGTGTTTTTTTTTTCTTTACCACCAATAAAGTCAATTAAAGCTTAATTTATTTTACTCTTATTTTTGAGAGCCTTCATTTTACTGTGATTTGGTCTTGGTGCACATTAAATAATTAATCTATTCCCAAGCAGCATTTCCTTTAAATTTTTTTTCTTGCCCCCAAATAGCATTAGCCAGTTAACATTGTTAGCAATAGTTTGACGGCTAAAACGCTTGAGCTTCTGTTATATGAGTTTATACGGTGGTTCTACAGCAGCATGCAGTAATGTATATGCATTACGTGGCTGGTGTAGTTTTATAAAGCAAATGAAAGCTTCGTCCAAGTAGCTGTCTGAAAAGGCTGGTGCTCAGAGTGTTTAGCCCATGGATGTATGAAAGGAACAGGATACTCAAATATGACGTCCACTCACTTCAATCAAAACTGGTTGCCTAGCACATAAGTCAACGTACCAGTAGTTTTCCAGCTTCTGGGTTTGCTGCCACGTTGTGCGGTCCCCTGCACGTGCTCAGTAGCGTTTCCCCTGCTTGCCCCATAGACTTTACGGTGGTCATGTCAATTTTTACATTGGGATGATGTTACACAAATAAAAATTAAGTTTACTAGGCTTTGGAAAATTTTTAGAATTGTAAACCTCCAGATTAAAAAAGTCGTCATCGACCTTGTGTGATTTTTCTTTTTGTTGCAGTACCATGTGTGACCACTGGGACAAATTGGTAGCCACACAGTTGTCTTGATTGCTCCACTGATATGTACTGTGTATATGCGATATCCACGGATATGCTGCATGGGAAAAAGAGGGAATAAATAAATGATTAAATGTGTCCCGAAACCAAAAGAAATTGGAAAACTAAGGAGTTGAAAAATAAAACGAGTTGGTGAAAGATGAATACATAAGTAAAAAGAATCGTTTTATATTTCTTATTATAACTAACATTTCTGACAACCTTTTTTTTAACATTTTGTCAGTTTTGGGGCACTGCAGTTTCTTACATTTACTGGATGTAAGTGAAACCGTCATAATCAGCTTTTCCATGAACAAATCACTATTCGATTAGCTCTTTTCTTGACATTTCTTACATCAGAAAAAGGAACATGTACAGGGATGAAGTGGAGGGTAAACCCATAAGATCATTGAGATTAATTGGTGTAATTCAATCTAGATTTCACACTTGAATGGGTTGTAATGCTTCTATTATATGAACTTTATAATAGTTGTTTGCCTTATGATCAACTGGACTTAAAACTATGTGCTTAAAAATATGAAATGTCTGGAAAAGGGCAATTTTCTTCATAACACATAAGGTCCAAATGTCAGCATACCCTCCTTCAGCCCTCTAGGCTCTTTTGTACATTTCATTGGCAACTTCCCCGTCTGTGATTGAAGTTCTGTTGATTGTCAGCCTACCAGAGAATCAGCCAGTCAATCGGGCCAGTCAGATTTCCAACCCTGAGCAGCAGAACTGTACCAAAGTCACAGGGAAATGAAAGACGACCCTGTTTGACGTGTCGCTCTGACCCATCCTGCTTTCACATGAAGTATATGAAAAGGGTGTTTGGGACTTCGAAAGAGAACCATTCCTTTGCATGGTGCTTTGAATGAGTGAAAACTAAAAGTGCAAAATGGGTCTTTAGGAAAGTGAACGTTACTGGATTTGCTGTTGTGAGTTCAAACTGTCAAAGATTGCATATCCTATTTATTGTATGCATGTGTACATACAGCCCAGTCTGGTGTTTTCTAGACTAAGCGTTGTTGCCATGTGGTCAACTATGGTGCAGGGGTGGAAAATTGACTCCGACATCAGAGACCTTGGGCCTGTGGCGTCCTGTCGGCTGGTAACTAGGTGTGTGTCATAGCCTCGTGCACTGAACTCTACCTCTGCATAGAGTTTTACTTTTCCCTTAATATTTCTTCCCTTGGTTGACGACTAAATTTTAGATATCACAAATTCAGCCTTGATCATGACATTTTCCCGCGCTAACATCAGCCAACTGCTGTAGCTGTGACCTTTTTATTTTTTTTGCTTTCTCATTGATTGATATTTTCAACAAGTACCGTATTCTGTTGTTATTATCAGTGTGCTCTTTTCTTTTCCCTGAGTCAGTCATTCTGTTCTCAGTTTGCCAAACCATCTCTGTTCTCGTTGTCTCTTATGTTTTCAACTATGATTTGTAGAACTGCTCCCAATTCTTCTCTTCTGAAGCAATGTTTAGGAAAACCTGTGCAAGAATTAAACTTTGGAACCTTGCAATAAACCTAGTTTATGTGTCTTGTGGAATCTAAGGAATCAATTCGCCCAAAGTGGAAGACCTCAGACCATCATTCGTGGTGTTATCGGGAGGGCTTTCCAAGCTGCTATCGCAGTATTTCGATATGATCTGTCTTGTACAACTACTGTATTGACTCAGCAGTGTTTCATCTCCCAGAAAGAACCATTTAAATGGCTTAGAGCAAGTAGTAATACAAAGATTACACTCTGCAATATTGTCACTGAGGGACACATTTGATCCTCCGAATTAGCCTCAATTTTTATTTCAATCGCTGCTCCGGTAATTGCTATACAAGTCAATTCAATGCAATGAAGAGGTGCTGTGTGTGTGTGTGCTTCAGTGAGAGCTATTGCCAAACTTAAGAGCTGCGTCAAACATCTGAAATACTGTACACAAACACAAACTCACCTTTGAAACCGCATATTTTGGGGTTGGTGAACACACGGAGCTTACAGTCTTGCGTATTCTGTTTGGCCGTCAGTTCATTTTCTTTCACAGAATTTAAGGAAGTCCAGCTGCATGTGGTGGAGTTTACCCAAGTGTCATAATAGGTTAGATCTCTAGTCATAGGAAAGTAAAGAGGCTTGATAGTGTTTTAATGGACTGTAGATAAAATACGCTAGGATTATTGAAAATGTAGCAGCTGCCAATTTACACATCCTACAGACATGGAACAACATTAGCAATTGTGTGCAGTTGCGTTTCTGGACACGTGGCAAATGTTAAATCCAATACTCACTCTCCCTTTTCTCATTCTGCATCATAATGTTTAATCACTGCCTTCATGCCCTGTGGTGCAGTTTGTTGCCTCTGATATTCTGTCGGGATGTTTGAGTCACACCTGTGCATTGACACAAGGTATAGGCTTTTTAGGCACAACAGAAACTCATCTCATGTTTATGCTAATCCATTCACACCCCATTGCTAATGGCGAGCAGCAGTGGGATCAGATGGATGACTCGAGTAATGACTGTGGCGGAGAATCTTCCAAGTAGGAGCTGCTGGACAGGTGGGCAATGGCGGGGTCTGAAATGAAAGGGATAGTTAGTATGCATGAACATGGGACTAATTACTGAGGCTGGCATCAAAGAGGAAGGGAAAGAGGGGAAAAGCTTTCCTTTGGAAACTTTTAATATGGTCAATAAAGCCTCAAACAGAGCCGTGAAGGGCATTCACAAAATTTACATAGTAATCCATGAGCTAATGGGCAAAAAAACTAATGCTCGGATGCTTTATGGAAACTATTATTACAGATCTTTTGACTTTGATGCAGCTTACATCTGTAATCGGCATAACAGAAGCAGATGAGGCAGAAGATAAGGGCAAATAGTTATTTCCTCCTCGCTTTGTGGAACAATGAGGAGTACAGATCAGTCGCTGATTAATATTTTTTACTCCATCGCTACGGAATGAAGGGAAAAGTACAGGTGACGAGCTGGAAACTAAACCAGGATCTTTTGTTGCTGCCGACATTGGATCTGCGTCATCATAAACATTAACACACCGTTACAACAATTACAACAACTGCAGAAGAAGCATTTAAGTATGCAAAATAAGTAATATAAGCTTTCGATACTGGACATAATTACTGGGGGAATATGAAATGGTTTTGTGTGTTGCTGCAGGTCATTAGCTCAGTCAGTAAAATTGATAACAGGTGTGTGTCATGTTGCCACTGGTTGGGTTGAGGGGGGGGCAGGGGGGGTAGAGTGAGAGCAGGAGGAACGACAAGCAGCACAGTAAGGTTCCACATAGAGATGTAAAGCACCAGCAGTAGTAATAGTATTGATGTTAGCATTAATAAAAACTATACTAGTGGCAATATAATAATAGTAACACTAATAATAATAGCAATAACAATAATAGCAGCAGCGGCTGTTGAGCAGGAATATGGGTTAGATCCAGACTCCGCAGCTCCGGAGGCAGAAATACCTGCAGAAAGCAACCGAAGGGGAGAGAGAGAGAGAGAGAGAGAGAGAGAGGAGAGAAAGCACACAACTACGGGAAAGGGGAGCAGTCGATTTAGTGACCAGCATTAATGGGATAAGAGTGCGTCCAGATGGAGAGGGAGAGGAGGAGCGAAGACCTCAGTGCATCATGGGAAGTCTCCCAGCAGTCTAGGACCTATAGCAGCATAACTAAGGGGCGGCTCAGGGCTCACCTGAGTCAGCCCTGCTATAAGCTTTATCAAAGAGGAAAGTCTTAAGCCTGCTCTTAAATGCGAGGAGGGTGTCTGTCTCCCGTACACAGACTGGGAGCTGGTTCCACAGGAGAGGAGCTTGA